>CAUZXS010003726.1:15000-112500 GCA_963585895.1 Sepioteuthis lessoniana
GTATATATATGTATGTATATATGTATTATATATATGTATATATGTATGTATATATATGTATATATTTATGTATATATATGTATATATGTATGTATATATATGTATGTATTTATATATATATGTATGTATATACATATACGTATATATATAGACGTATATATGTATATATATATATGTATACGTATGTATGTATATATATGTATATATATATATATCTGCATATATATGTAGATATATGTATGTATGTATATGTATACATATGTATATGTATGTATATATATATGTATTTGTATGTATATATATGTATTTGTATGTATATATATGTATGTATATGTATATATATATGTACGTATATATGTATGTATATATATATGTATATATATGTGTGTGTGTATATATATGTATATATATGTGTGTGTATATATATTTTATATATGCATATATATATGTATATATATTTCATGTTTATATATGTGTTGATATATATGTGTATATATGTATATATATATGTGTATATATATGTATATATAAGTATATATATATGTGTGTGTATATATATGTATATGTATAAATTTATATATATATACATACATATATATGCATCAATTTTATTTTCAGATTATTGAAGCATTACATATTAGGAACATTCAACCCAGACTTAACAGATTTAATTTTCAAACCAGTGCTAATGTACTTAAATGTCTTTAGCTACTGACATTATTCACAGGACAATTTTTAAAGTAAACGCTACACACTGTAACGGCCCAGACGCCCTTCTTCTTACTGTGTAGTTATATACATGCAAAAGTTACTATACTTTTGTAATAGATCCTCCCCTGATGATTTCCCAAAGTTGTGTATATATGTGTGTATATATGCATGTGCGTGTATATATATATATATATCTGTGTGTGTGTTTGTTAAAATGTATGTGTATATTGTCACATGGTCTCCCACTGAAAGAAGAGAAATAAGGAATTTCTACTATCCCTCGTGTTTGAATTAGCAAGCTGTCAAAGAATGACCGTTAAGAGAGATAATGTAGGTCAATCCCGAAGTAACAAATCCAGGTCAGAATAGAAAATTCACTGATGTTTGTACTCTGTAACCGGATAAAGAACGGGGTACAGAATGGTTTATAGGAACATCTAGTGGCCCTAACAAATCGCCTGACAGGGGAAGGAAGAAGAGTGAAGTCAAATGATTGGCTAGAATCCCAAAAGGGGAAATAGCGCCCTTCTTCTGTCAGCGGAAATAGGAAATAAGAAAATTAGTTTTGGAAGGGAGGTCGTGGTGAATGGATCTGATGCCAAACTCCAGGTGAAGCATCAAAACCGGGATTTGCGAAACAGTAGTTTAAATGATAAGATATATTGAAACTACCGCCGAAATCACCGGGGGAAGACGGAAAGTATCTTGAACAAGGAGAACCCATACCTTCAAGCCAGAGCGATATGCATAAATAAATTCCGTCAACCCATAAAAAAAAGAAAATATTCTCCAAAGGAAAGTCGTTGTAAAGATAAGTAAACTTTAAGACTGTTTCTCCCTATATCCAATTATATACTCTCCCTCTCTCTCAATTTAAAGAAGAAAGAAAAGAAAAGAAGAAAGACATTTATGTTTATGTACTATCCGTTAATAATATAGCCGACGCGTTGAATATGTGTATCCGCGGGTGTAGTAAAAAGATTGATATATTTTAATTTTCCCACGTGTTGAAGTTGTTCATTTATGTCGTCTACTATCAAATTGCTTATTTTATGTTTCTTTTTCAGCTTCTTTCGCCTTATGTTCTTTTCGCTTAAATTGTCCTATATGAATTCCTTTAAAAAATATTACACGGGAAACCGGAGTTGTCGACTACTATAATTGATTATTACATCTAAACCTAGATGTTCATATCTTCCATTGTTCTAGGGGTAGGAAGAACTAGTGGACTTGGTAGGTGTGTGTGAATAGTGTGAAATTTGGAAACCCCTTACCAACCCCTTACCAAAATAAAGTCCCCGTTTGGTGATAACAATATTTAAATGCACCAGTTCCCATACGCTTTTAAATGGTTGCTCATCCGGGGATTTTTTCATTTTAATTTGCCGTCACAATATGTGTAGATATATATGTGTATATGTGTGTATATATATATTATATTTATACTAGTTTGCATATGTTTGTGCATATATATATATATATGATTAAATGCTCTTGGGCAGAAGATATGTGACATTCCCTTTTCCACCTAGATCCCGATAGAACAAATATAACTCGTACACTTGAAAAAATAAAATTGAAAATAATAAACAGTGTTCCATCGTGTTTAACACAAGTTGCTTGAATAACTTCCTGACTAATTATACACTTATATGTATGTATGTGTGTATATGTGTAAATATGTATTCCTGTTTAAATTTGTTTCTACCAATCACTGCTCGTCAAGTCGATTTTCTGCTGATTTTACTTAGGTGCCGGTCTATTGCTACCATTACCTGGATTTTTTAGTCATCTTCCTGTTGCCTACTCCTTTTCTTTTCCGTTTTTTTTTCTTACTACTTTTCCTCCCCTCCTCTCTCTCTCTCTCTCTCTCTCTCTCTCTCTCTCTCTCTCTCTCCGTGTGTGTGTAACTGTTATCTTCGTGGCCTTCTCTCTCTCTCTTGTACCTTTCTTATATATATGTCCCTCCAATTGTTTCCTAGCTAATACTTTTTCACGCGTCATCCTTAAAACTTCCTGTGACATGCCTACACTAAACAAGGTTTAGTCGCCCTGACCGTCCTAATCTTATCCCCCCCCAACCTTGGCCCACAAATTCAGCTAGAGAAATATTATTACTTAAACAATCAACTAGCATCTCCATTTTAGATTACTCCCATAATACCTCAAATTCTTTTATGAGACAGAATTAGGATCAGTAAGAATACTGTGATGTGTCCCAGAGGCCCGAGGAAACTTGCACTCAAACTCCAGTGGAAGTCCCGCTAACCCTGGCAGGAAAATTAACAAATAGTAGTAGAATAATAATAATAATAATAATAATAATAATAATAATAATAATAATAATAATAATAGACGAATTCTGCAAGTTAGCGCCAAAAGAGGATAAGACTATACAAGACTGGGTGGAAAAGATGATCCACTGGAATTGTGCAAAAAAAGTGCAAACTATTAGCTAATGCTGGCGAGAAAAACTCTCAAAAGATTAAAATCATAATAAAATGTAGCTATGGTATGTATTGCTTTAAAAAAACCATACGATATGGTTCCGCAAAGCTAGGACCATATTGCTCAAAGATGTACAACATATCAGACGTAGTCCTAAAGTTAAACGAGAAAACCATGAAAAACTGGGGAGTGAAACTGACAGCAGGAGGTAAAACGTTAGCTGAAATGAAAATCCGGAGAGGAATCTTTAAGGGAGATGCACTATCCACATTTTTGCAAAAGCGATGATGCTACTGAGTCACATACTTAGGAAATCCACTAGCAGATACAAACTTACTAAATCGCAAGAAAAATCAACCACCTAATGTACATGGATGACATCAATCTGTTTGCCTAAAATGAGAAAGAATTGGAGACCCCAATACAGACAGTAAGCATGTACAGTGACTATAGAGGAATAGAATTTGGTATAGAAAAATGTGCCATACTTATACGGAAAAGCGAAAACGGCAAATGGCGTAAGGAAGAAAGGAAATTTACTAATACAAGAGAATATTGAAAATGGACGCCATGAAACAAGTGGAGAGGAAAGAAAAAATGTTAAAAGAATACCTCAGGAGAACGAGAAAACTACTCGAAACCAAACTATATAGCAGAAGTCTGTCCACCTTGTAAGGTACTTGGGACCATTCTTAAAGTGGACGAGGGAAGAACACATGGACTAGATAACAAGAAAACTTATGACGATGCACAAGGCCTTTCTTCCCAGAGATTATACTGAGAGACTATTTGTGTCAAGAAAATGAGGAAGAGGACTCGCCAGCATTGAAGATAGCGTCAATACATCAATAAGACGATTTCGACTACATGAAAAAGAACAAAGACTGATAACAGCGACCAGAAAGAATACAAACAACACAAGGATCAACAGAACAATAATAACTAGAAAACAAAAATGGGAAGAAAAACAATTGTATGAAAATTCCAAGCGAAATCTCACACGAGAAGACTTGGATATTGCTAAGAAAGTGAAAGCTTAAGAGAGAAACTGAATCTCTTTTTTATAGCAGCACAAAACAATGTCAAAAGGAACAACTATGTTAAAGCAAAAATAGACGACACGCAAAATGAGAAATGACGGTCATGTGATGATAGACGAAACAATCAAGTAAATTAGCACAAAATGAGTAAAAGACTAGACACGACTGGGTGTGGAAGGTAATCTACTGGGTGTTGTGCAAAAAATTTTGATTTGACCATACGAATCCAAAATCCGTCCTATAAAATGAGACACACAAAATTCTATGGGATTTTGAGATATAAACGGATCATCTAATCTCAGCTAATTGACCGGGCCTAGTGATAGTCAATGAAAAAAAAAGATAATCTGCCGTCCCGACAGATTACAGAGTAAAATTAAAAGAAAGGGAAAAGAGAGATAAGTATATAAATCTTGCTAGAAAACTAAAAAAAAAACTACGGAACATTAAGGTGATGGTGATACCAATTGTGGTTCGTGCACTTGGGACAATCCCCAAAGGATTGGTAAAGGGACTGGAAGACTTGGAAATAAGAGGACAACTAGAAACCATCCAGACACATCATGCCGCGCTATCAGTACAGATATCCCCGACTCTTTCTCGTCACCCTTCTCTATTGACCATTGCTTCCGGCAGGTGTTCAATGCTACATCCTGTATCGGCACAGAGCAGTTGTATGTAGGTTCTAGCTGGTCATCCTGCCTTTGCTCGTCCATGTGAAGGGGTCCACAGGATTACGTCACTTATAAGTTCGTCTCTACTTCTCCCGCAGTGTCCCGCGTGTCTGGTTCGTCTAACTTAGATAGTTTTCGTGATGAATGGATGGTGACCGTATAGCTGCTGCTTTGTAGGGTGCTGCCTCCAGGACTTGTTCAATATTGTTCGCAGCATTCTTGTGTAGTTGCCGTCTAGCTTTTTCTCCATACGTTTAGTTAGCATCCATATAGTGCATCCATACAGTATCATCGACATGACCGCTGCTTGGAAAAAAACTGCGTTTTATTTTATCGGTCAGGTCTGATTTCCTTATGACCGATAGCCTATCGATAACTGTCCACGCCTTTGCTAGTCGTGTGTTGATGTCTGTCTCGGTTGATGAGACACTGCTTCCAAGGTATGTGAACTTGTCTACTAGTTTCAGAGTGCTACCGTTTAGTGTGGAGATGTCGACATATATTCCGTCTTGTGTACATTGACATGGAGGCCTATACCGGCAGCTGCTCGTTCCAGACTATGTAGAAAGGTTTCGGCTTGGGTGGGTGCATTTTCCAGAAATGCTGTGTGATCGGCGTAATCCGCGTCCGTAATTGTTTGTGCGGGGTACCTTCTGCTTCTTTCCTTTGTGAGCTTGAAACCGTTTTCTTTGATTTTATCAATAGATGTTCTAAGCACGTAGTCTAGACGGATGATAAAGAGGTATTGGGCTAGTGTGTCTCATTGCAGTACACCTGCTACGATGTCGAAGTAGTGTGTGTCTCCATCCGAGGAACGGACTTTTACTTTTGTGTTTCTATATAGCATCATTATGGCTGCGAAGGTTTCTTTGGGTAAACTGTAAGCGAGTAGTATCAGCTCGATTTTTCCTTTGTGTGTGGAGTCAAAGGCCTTGGCGAAGTCGACAAATAATATTGTTGCCTCTAGGTTTTTTGTGTCTTTTTAAGTTTCAGAGCATTGGTATTGGTTGGGTTCTTCCTATTGCATTTGAATTGTTTGAAATAGAACTGATAATTTACATGAAAAATGGATTTGGCGTTAAATAACCTACAAGGGTTGTATGCCATAAAACCCAAAAAACCAAACCAAACCTATTGCATTTGGAGGCAGTTTTCCCGTCTGCATGCTTTTTCCTAACCGCTAATGTCTCCCATGGGACTCTAGGTTTAGCTCTTTGTTTAGTTGGTATGCATTCCACTGCCGCTTCTAAGTAGGCATTGACGAAATGCTCATATTCGTCATTCGGAGTATATGTTTCTGTCTTCTCCTGTAGTCCATCGAATTTTTTTCTTAGTGTTAACACCTATTAATCTCTAATATTCCTGTTATTAAGCAAGGTCCAGTCATAGTGTACAGTGGTTGTTTTTGGATCGTATTCTTTCCTGGGCTCAATCGTATTTTTTCCGCGACAATTCGGTGATCGGAGGGCACACCCTCACAATTCAATGCGCTATTTCTTATTTATAAAGACGTAGTCTATCTGTGCTTTATTATTATTTTCGTATGTGTAGGTCCATAGTTTTACCTCTCTTTTCTGAAAGTTTGTATTGAGGCATGTTAATCTATTTTCTTGCGTTAGATGTTGTCCATTTCTGTTTGACGAGTTGTTTACGCTGGATTTGTGGTTTACATTTTTACCAATTTGGGCATTCATGTCTCCGCCAATAACGAGAACGCTGTGTTTCGGTATGCTACGAACAAGGGAAGATAACTCTTCATAGAAGGCGATGAGGTCAGTTTCTTCACTAACATTGGTAGGTCTGTAGCAGATGATTGTTGCGCTGGGGTTGCCATTAAAAGTAGCAACCATCATCCTAGGTTGTATTTTTTCTGTACTATTTTGTGACTTTAGGGCTCGTGGTCCAATAAGCATACGTACACCTCCTATCGTGGCATTGACAGAATTTTTTCATGCAGATCCAGTGGCTAGCGTCCATCCATCGCCAGTATCGTGATATTTAATATCCTTACTATGAGTGTATCTGTGTTCTTGTGTGCATATTATGTCTGTTATGATCTATGGCCGATGCAGTCAGCTCAGGTAGTTGCTCTATTCTATTTATGGTTCTAACATTGAATGTCGCTATTTGCATCGTGCGTTTGCATTTTAGTAATTTTTGTTTGAGCCCAGTAGTTAATTTTTCGAACATTGAGGTCAGGGATCCAACCTCAGCAGGACACACTCCTTTTTTACCCACGCAAAGAGCGGTGCAGTTTGGACATGTAGTTTGGGTGTGGGTCATGGTAATCTTTCGATGGCTGTTTTTATTCTCATCTCCAGAAGCCACCCTTATAGATGAGCAGCAGATCGAACTATTTGATCTTGGCCGTTGATCCGTGGGATTCATACGCCCATGACCTAGTTAGGCATGGTGTTGAGCCGTCAGAGGGTTTATCCGCTTGCCTTTACGTCCACCATGCTGCTTCCCATGGCTTTCGAAAAAAAAAAATTTTCCCGCCCCTCTTTCTTTCCTCTTCTGTCATTATTAAGTTTTAAATTAGGTTATGTTCTCAATTACTTTTTTTAATTCATCGCAGTCCTTATTTATGCCTCTTTACATCCTTATAGACATTCTATTTTACGCTAAATTAGGTTTTTAGTTTCTAATAAAGTCCGATAGTGTTAGCTTCTATTGACCAGGTTCAATTATTATTTGGAATTACAGTAAATTGTCTTCGCATTTAAGGCATAGATGGTATACAGCAGTAATTTTAAAAAGAAAAAATGAATAAAATAATTCATGCATTTTTAAATTACAATATAGTAAAAGACAATATATTTCTAACCAGTTTTTGAACTCTGCCTGTCTTGGAGTGGAATTGCTTAGTAGTTTGACTACAGCATTATGAAGATCGTCCAGAATACTGAGAATAGGAGACAAGCTGTCACTCACACTCCAGAGAGAAACCAGCAGCTAAAACTGGCGTGAAAAACTCTCAAAGGAGTAAATAATAATAATAATAATAATAATAATAATAATAATCCTTAGTAAACAATCATAGTTTCTATTCTTGAGACTTTTAAACGAAGTACAGTTAGTTTACTGAATTCATATATAATACTAATAATTTTCTAACATATCTATTTTACTCATAGGTGGAACTCTGACAGGTTCTACTAATGATAGTCAGATTAGACGAGGGAGTAATGCAAGCAACGTGATGCTGTACATTCCTCCTAGAGCTCTAGAACAGAAGCCGTACGGCCGAATTTTGTTTAATGCCATACCCATCATACCAGCTGTAACAGTCACGTATTCTAGGCTTCTAGGAAGAACCACAAGGTAGAACAATAATATGCATAATACCAGTCTCGATAACAATAATAATTTTTTAGGGAACAAAATTTTCATTTTTAAAAATTATTTTTAAAATCCATATTTGTTCATTTTTTTTAACTTTTACTTAGTTTTGGTGGCTTAATTCTTCTCTGGGCGAGAGACGTGTACCCTCATCTTCAGTCTGAAACGATCAAGTAAGAGAAGTACAAAGATCAAGAAAAGTCCAAAGAAAAGTTGAGAGGAATAAGGGAATTTTTTTAATCCAACATGAAGAGCTACTTCCACCGACCAGCAATTTATCCATATGACTTTGAAACTATCCCAGAACGAGTGAAAAAACTAGCGGAAGAAAAGCCTGATAAAGTTGCCATGGTCGTATATCTCAACAAAGAAGAGAGATACCAGATTACTAGGTATGTTATCTTCGATTTAGAAAAAAAAGCTATTGCACAAAAGTGAAGCAAAAAGTCTGAAGCTTCAGATTGCTTCACTTTTTGCAAAATGTTTTTTTTTTTGTTTGTTTCTTTTTTTAACTGAATTTTGATCTAAAATGTTTACTGTATTAAGCTAGAACCACGTTTTCATATTCCCCACTGAATCAATTGCGTCAACAAAGTAAGGAGATTATGTTGAAAAATATTTATGAAAAATAAATGTTTTTTTATCACTGGATTACAGACTTATTGATGAACTTATTTACATATATATATATGTGTATGTGTGTGCTTGTGTATTTGTGAAGCAATGCCTTTTTAATGTATGTTTCATTTAAGATGAATGAAAAAGAGTATCTCACAATCTTTTTTATTTGGTTCTAGTGTATAAGTGAAATCTTTTGGAACAAAGTTTCAATAAGTGATCCCATGGCGTAGTGGCAGTAATAGTCCGCAGGTTTTGAATTCAGAGTTTTTCTTCATAACCCAGTTAGTCCGAATATTTATCCATAACTGAAGGATTTGAACGCGACTCGTCGAATCCACTTTCAACAACAAATGATCGTTACGCTGCGAACACACACATACTTATTGTTGTTGTTGCATTATTATTAACAACAATAATAATGATGATGATGAAGCAATTAGTCGGAATAAGAATATAAATACAATGAATTACTTTACATATTCAGTTGAAGATTGCAAAATTATTTAAACCTTATTATTACTTATTTTTTCATTTTATCGCCGTGTTTATTATTATTGAGTTAACGTGAGTAAATAGGCAACTGTAATCTTCATCTGAATTTAAGAATCATACGGCCAAAATTTGGAAAAAAGGAAAAACAATGCTCAGTGAACCAATGCTTAGTTGCACAAACGACTAATATCCAGCCAAAAAATGTTAAATGTATTTCATATTTTATTCATTTATTTATTTTTAATTGGTGATATGCAAAATGTTTTACCTCAGCCTATGCAGGTCTAAGTGATACTCTTTCTCAGCTACCTACAATGTTGTTTGGAAAGTAATCCCTACTGTTTATATAAAGCATGTTTGTTTTGCCGTACGATCAACATCCACTAATTTTTGTCTTCTCTTACAGGAAGGAACTCTATGACCAATCCTTAAAATTTGCGCGCGCTCTTCTCAAGTTGGGCGTCAAAAAGGGAGACCGTATCGCCTATTGTGTATCTAACTGCATTGACTGGCTGGCTTACGATGTGGGCATAATGAGAGCAGGGGGTATTGCAATTCATTTGATCCTTAATGCTACTGATATTAAAATGGCTCTTGCCGGTTGCACTGTGATCATTCTAGACACCAAAGAACTGTGGAGGGAATTATTGTCCATAGCCAAAATTCATCCAGGGGGCCAAATCATAAGCGAATCACTACCTGCTTTGAAACTAGGTATTGCTGTGTCACCTGACGGACGACCCGAGAACACGCTTCTGGCGTCGGAACTGATGGCTGAAATCGATGCCGAGGACCCCAGCAGCTTCCGAAATTTTCCTAACGTCGACCCTGAAGACACTGCTTTCATCAATCAAACTTCAGGTACGACAGGCGCTCCTAAAAAGGTCCAACACTCTCATTTTGATATCATCAATAGCACGAATTCCCACAGTAAAGATACGAATATCACCGATGATGATGTGTTATATAATTGTCGTCCTATGGCTTACATTGGTGGCTACCCATTCGGCTATATAACCTTAGGTCAGAAAATCATTAGTGGAAACACAATATTCTTGAGTGATCCGAAAAATTTTGAGATGGTTGTCGATATCTGGAGACTGGAGGGTTGCACTACGATTGGCATGGCTCCTCACAATCTTAAAAATTTACGAGATTTTGGATTCAGGGTTAAGACTATTGCATCCGGTGGTGATCTGCTGACAAAGGATATGATAAATCATTCGTTTATCTTCGGTGATACGATGTTACTTGTCTATGCCAGCACAGAAGCCATCTTAATATCGCTTAAAGTCTTTACGAAAGCTAATATCGACGAACATGTGCAAGGAATGCTTGGTCGACCAGCTCAGGGTGTTGAAGTGAAGGTTGTAAACGAGCAGGACGAGACAGTTGAACTTGGCGAAACGGGTACACTGGCTGTACGCAGCGCGTGGATATCAAAATCCTACGATGACGGAGGCATGACCCATTCACTTAAAAATGGATGGTTTCGAACCACTGATGTCTGTGTGATGTTGCCAGGGGGTGATTTATTGATGAAAGGTAGAACTTCTGATTTCATCATCAAAGGAACTGTAAACCTCCCGATACAATTGATAGAATCTTATGTGGATCGTCATCCAGACGTTCAGAGAGTTGTGGTGGTCGGTATTCCGGATTCCAGCTGTGGAGAAGATGTGTGCGCATGCGTTCAGCTCTTTCGAGGGCGGAAGTTTGACAGCGGTGCGTTAAGGAAGTTTTGCGAAAATACCATGAAATGCAAAAATAGTTTTGATAGCGTGACGATGGTGCCGAAATATTTTCTACAATTTGAAGAGTTTCCCACAGCTGCAACCGGGAAGTTAGATAAGAAAAAAATCAAAGAACTGGCGATTGTACAAGTTAAAATTACACAATCAAAAAAGTGACCAATTTATCTTTTGACAAAAGAAATCAAATGTTTCAATATATTTTTTCTCTTACTTAAATAAGCATAAAATTTCACCTGTTCAGTGAATTAAAAAATTAAAAGCAAACAAAACAAATTTTGCTCATTTTTTAATCATGTTTATTTTATAAATTTATTCTAAGATCTGTCTTAGTAATTGAGTCGACTCTGTTTTTACTCTATAGACTATCCTGATGGACATAGGAAAACGTTTTAACGTAAAATGTTTATTGTTCCTCAATTTTTTTCTAATGAAAGGCTTTCATTGTTTAAGAAATTTCTTCTCAATTAGTTGAGAACTTCATATTAGACACTGTTTTTCAATAAACCTCAAGGTACATTAATGTTCTCGTCATCCTATTTGTAGGTGTATTTTATCGTCTGGGGTTGTAAATTAGTTTTTGGATACGCCGGACCGCTTATTCTCCAGTGACCCTGTGTTAGATATGTAGAGATCGGCTAGTTTTGGTTATTTGAAACCCCAGCCTCATTCATTGATAGTTGATGCTGCGCTTAAAGGGGAACTTCAACGCTTTGTTCCGACGTAACATTAAAACTAAGCCACGTTTTCGGATGGGCTATACGCACCTATTCTAGCCGGAAATTTTCAGACCAAGAAAGATCGTTTTAAAGGAGAAAAGAATGAATTCCTGATAAAATTCTGACCTGTAAATATGTGCCCATAGTAAGGTTTATCATGCTTTGACAAATTTTTAATGCTTAACCCAAATCTCCACGAAACAGCCATTGCGAAGGATTACTGTATATAAAACAAGACCCTAGCTCATAATCAAAATATCCAAATTGTTTCGACGTTTGCCTTCGTCAAAAAATAAACAATAAATCATTATATTTATCGTCACCCTGTGATCAGCCATCTCCAGCAAGGTTTTGCCTGACGCTAACGGCAGTTTCTGTAGACAATGCTACACAATTACTCAATGCTACACAATTACAAAGCTTTCTTTTAACCTACCACAATGACCACATTACCTGAATGACAATTCAACGTCTAATTTTAAATTATAAAAATATGTAAGGAAAAAACATCCATAAGGTAACTAAGGGCCCTATCTGGTGAAACCACTCTAGGCCATAGAGGAGCAGAGAGCGATGGCAATAAAGGGATATTCCATATTCCCCGAAGTATTACTGGAACCTCTCCATCAGTTTGTTTAGTGTCATAAATAGGGTACTCGTTGGGGGAGTCTTACCCCTTTGCTGAGATGCAGTCGGTGTATTCTGCAGCTCCAGCGATCTGGTCCAGATATAAAGTTTTAGCGTTATATAATATACATATATATATATATATATATATATATATATATATATATATATATATATATATATATATAGTAAACTCTACCTGCCTGTCTGTTTTTGCGCTTGTTCCTAAAACAACCGCTTCTTTCCGCATCAGACAGCTTTCTAAATAACCAGCTATTCAACTTGAAAAAGTACAGATTTTTACAAATCAATTCAGCTAATAAAACAAATTACTTATTTAAGAGAGAAAACTTATAGGAAAAAATAAGATTGAAAATGAACAAGTGTTTTATTGTCTATCTTTAAAGATTATGTTTAATAACCTTCCTCTTTGGGTTTTTCTTTTCCTTTTTTTTCTTGTTGATAGCTTTTATAATTCTCGTCAAGTCTTGTCGGAAACTGGCAACGTTAGCCTAATTATAAATCGAACTACCCCTCCTCTTGTTTCTCAAAAATAAGATTCAAACATTTCAGCCTATCTTGATAACAATATTTTTTATTGGTCTGGGAGCTATTGAGACAATTTGCTAACATATCTAGTGTCTTTCTCTCTTTCAGAAAAGAACTCTATGACAAAGCCTTGAAATTTGCGCAAGTCCTCATCAGACTGGGAATCAAAAAAGGAGACCGGGTCGCTTACTGTGTGTCCAACTGTATCGACTGGTTGGTTTATGACGTGGGTATTTTAATGGCCGGGGGTGTTTCGGTGCATTTACTTATGCGTTCAGCCGATGTTAATGTCACACTGTCAGATTGCGTTATGATTATCCTTGACTCCAAAGAAAGATGGGATAATTTCCAGGCCGTAGCCGAGATACATCCTGGTGGAAGAATTACTTGCGTTGCATGTTCTTCCTTGAAAGTAGCAATAGCGGTGGATTCAGACAGTCGACCAGCCAATGCTCTTCTAGTTTCAGAGCTGATGGCAGAAATCAAAGACCGTGAAGATTTAATACAGCTACCTAATTTGGATCCAGAAGATTTAGCAATTATCAACCAAACATCGGGAACGACTGGGATCCCAAAAAAAGTCTGCCATTCTCATTTCAATGCTATCAACAATTTTTCTGTCTTTTGCAACGTTTCTAACATTGCTAGTGATGACGTCTGTTACACCAGCCGGCCGATGGCTTATGTGGGAGGGTACCCAATATTCTATATTGGAATCGGGGCAACATTAATCTCTGGGGATGTGGGATTTTTAAATCACCCTGCCAATAAGGATTTCGTAGAAGGTATATGGGAAAAAGAGGGCTGCAGTATCATCTTCATGGTGCCACAGAATCTTAAGTCTCTCCGGGATAATGGTTTCCGTGTTAGATCAATTATTTCAGGAGGGGACTTAATCACAAAGGAAATGATTCAAAATGCTTTCGTCTTTACTGATGCCTTCGCATTAGTCTATGGAAGCACGGAAACTATTCTCTCAACCCACGAAATATTTACTATGGAAAATATCTCCGAACATCAGCAGGGAATGATTGGGACTCCCATACCGGGAACAGAGTTAAAGATAATCAATGATAAGGAAGAAGTTGTTGAGATGGGAGAAGTAGGAATGCTATGTATCCGTAGTGCTTGGAACACCAAGTGCTACGACGGTAACCAGATGGCTCCACTAAAGAACAGATGGTTCCACACAAACGACATCTGTTACATGCAACCCAACGGTAAGATATTGATGAAAGGCCGAAAATCTGGCTTTATCATCAAGGGTACAGTTAATGTATCAATATATCTGATTGAGGACTACGTTGGGAGTCACCCTAATGTCGAGCAAGTGGTAGTCGTTGGGATACCGGATCCTCAATACGGCGAAGATATCTGCGCATGCGTGCGGATCACTTCCGGGCGATCATTTGATGAAGAAACTCTGAGGGCCTACTGTGATAAGAAGTTATCGAGCAAAAGTTCTTTAGATTGGATATCAATGGTTCCGTCTTATTTTCTATCGTTTGATGCCTTTCCAACGTTGTTGAATGGAAAGCTAGACAGGGACAAAGTTAAAAACATGGCGATTCAACGTGTAAAACATCTTTTAAGAACAGAAAGAAAAGCAGAAAAATGAATTCGAATCTGACAAAAGGTTTAAATTAAATAGGATTTAAATTCCCTATACTCTTGAATTTTTTTATTGGTTTCAAAAAAAAATTAGATAAGAATTTTTCGGGTACAAACAATTGATTATACTTCTCTTGTAATGGTTCAGTGGTTGGTTGTTTTAACGGTTTATCAAAATATGATATGTTAAGTTATTTAATGACGATGTTAGTTTAACAATTACCATATCCAATTATATAAGATAAAAAATGTATCTTCTAAATCATTTCAAAATTGATAGCACGTCGGAATAAGTTGTAATATCAAAGTTTTAATAGATAATATATTACCGCAGTACGCAATTATTCTAAATAGTATCTCAAACAAGTTTACAGATCCACATATGGGAAGTGAACCTGTATTAATACACAAGGTAATGTAATGGCAATAAAGAGAGGATTCCACAGTGCGTGCAGCTCCAGTAGTAGATCATCAGAATAGAAAGAAATTTAATATACCATGGATAATATTGTAATGATAAAAAAATTGCATAATGGAAGAACTGATGTTCTAAAGAGTTGTATTTATATATCCACCGTCAAAGAAGTAAAAGCCATATAGGAAAGCACAAACAAGACATTTGAAGATCATAACATTCTTTTCAGTCCTGTCTAACTAACTGAAGTTTAGAGCTAAATAAATATTCTTAAAATAAATCAGTCTTGTTGTAATTATAAGCCCCAATATACATGAATGGATGTTCGTGTGTCTGTATATACACACACACCCACACACACAAATGTGTATATATACGAACAGGCATACACACGTATACGTATACACATATGGAATGTATGTATATTTATGTACAAGCAAGTGTGTGTGTGTATATATGTGTGTGTGTGTATGTGTGTGTGTGTGAGAGAGAGAGAGAATGTGTGTATATGGATATTACTGTATATATGTTTATATATGTATGTATATCAGTGTAAAGTTCTTTTGTTTGTGTGAGCGT
This sequence comes from Sepioteuthis lessoniana, assembly GCA_963585895.1. Taxonomy (NCBI): domain Eukaryota; kingdom Metazoa; phylum Mollusca; class Cephalopoda; order Myopsida; family Loliginidae; genus Sepioteuthis; species Sepioteuthis lessoniana. The sequence goes on from CAUZXS010003726.1 coordinate 30,580, forward strand.
GGAGATATATAGGTGTATCGGTACGTATATATGCCAATTTAGATATATTGGTGAGACGAAGTGTGCATGTGTATATAAGTATATACATATTGCTATATATATATATATATATATATACGAGGATTATTAAATAGGTTTCCAGACTTTTTTCGTATGAGCACTTTGATTAATAGTACACACATGAAACTAGTCCCCTTCGAAGTAATTTCCTCGGGTGCAATGCATTTGTTGTACCGTTCCAACAACTTCTGGAACGCCCCATAGAAGTCCTCTTGTGTGAGCGTGTCAATGACCTTCGTCATAGCCTCTTTCATCACCTCAGTTGTCTCGTAACGACAGCTTCTGAGCTTAGGGGATAAGCAAAAGTCACAGGGAGCAAGGTCTGGGCTATAGGGAGGGTGAGGAACAGTCTTGATGCTCATCTTGGTCAAATAGTCTATGACAAGCATTCCATACGTTTCTGTGGCATTTTTCGAAGTTTAATACAGAATTTTATTGCATATCGTTCTTCTAAAGTGTCCTCACGTCCAGATCGCATTTTTGAAATTCACCAACTGTGATAATCAGGCTTTAGTAGGGTGTATTCCTATGACTGCTGTTGTTGTTCAATTGAAACTGAAATCATAAAAATTGGTCAGTCATCTCATAAGATGTATAACAATGACATACTGAATTTTCCAGATTCAATTTTAAATACCTGTACAAAAAGTCTGGAAACTTATTGAATTCACCACGTATATATATATATATATATATATATATGTCGATAAGTATTTACCAACCCCTCCGGACAGGGAAGATGTAACACAAGACCAATTTTTAAGTGGTGTTTAACAGGTTTGGATTAAGTTTTTAATATATATGTATATATATGTATTGCTTGGTTGCTTGGGTTTTATAGTGTATCAACCTTTGTTGATACACTATTTATTTAGTTATTTAACGCCAAATTCTGTCTATATGTATGCACATTCAACCAAGGATTTCTGAACGAATACTTAGTAGGTAAAATTATCCATGGGCAGGATTTCATTTGTTTGCACATGATTAACCAGTTTTAATTCGTCATATTTTTTCGTACAATCCTGTCTCTCGCAAGAATGACAGAAGGTCACCTCTTTTGACGTTTTCGAGCAATTCGCTTCAACTAGTCACTTTGAAAAATCGCTTTCTGATCACAGCGAAAGCTCTGCATTCTCTAAGAATGTGTTTAATCGTGCAAGTTGTCTGACAGGTCAAACACTGGGGTTGTGGTTCCTGTTTCAGTATGAAAGAGTGAGTAAGCCTTGTATGACCAATGTGCAATCGGGATATATCGACTTGTTCTCTTCTTGATTTTCTAAAATCTGGTCTCCATTCTCCAAGGTGGGCTGAATTTGGAAGAGTTTATTATCGTTGTTGCCATTTTGTGTCAAGGAATTTACTAATTGTCGGTTTGCAAATCGGTATATGGAATGGAGAGAACTTCAGTGTTTAGATCTAAGGCCGATTTGACTGCCGAGTCCGCTCACACCGATGTGGCTCACACCGATTCCGCTCACACCGATGTGGCTCGGAATCCAACTCAAAATTATTTTTTTATGACTAGACATTGAGTCTAGTCTACTGGGCAGTTTAACAATTAATGGGTTCTCTGGCTTTTTATTTTTCAGTGATGTTAAAACAGAGCGAGTCAGAGAATATAACAAATTTGTTGTGTTTGTCCCAATAAATGATGTTAAGGGCAAGGTCAATGGCACATACTTCAGCAGTGAAGATGGAGATTTTCATTGGAAGGGCTTTCTTGTGAATCGTTTTATTGAGGACAGCGGCAAATGCTGTTTTATTGTTATCCTTGGAGCCATCCGTAAATATATATTGATGGTCAGGATGGTGTAAGAGAATAGTGTGAATTTTTTCCTCATAAGTGCTGGGATGTGCTTTTGTCTTGTGGAGTTTGTTTAATTGGAGGATTATTCGTGTTTTTTTAATGATCCAAGGTGGTATTTGTGGTGGATGCTTTTATGTACATTTGTAACAGAAATTTCAGGCTAAATGGTTGAATCTTTTTTTCTTTTTGTTCATACTGTTGTTTGTATTTGCAGTTGAAGATGCAGTCGTAAGCTGGGTTGGATGGGCAGGATTTCAGTTTTGTGTAATACTGCTGAGCCGATTTTTCACATTTGAGTCGTAAGGGTTCTTCATGGGTTCCGGTGAATAAACTGACAGCTGGAGAAGTTCTGAAGGCTCCTAAGACAAGTCTTAGGCTTTCGTGGTGGATTTGGTCGAGCTTTTTAAGGTAGGACTTCCGAGCAGTTCTATAAAGATAGCATAATCTAACTGGGAACGGAGTAGTGCTTTGTATAACTTAAGGAGCGCTTGACGGTCAGCTCCCCATTTTGTATGGGTGACTACTCGTAGGAGTTGTTGAGAGCGGGTGGTTTTAGTTTTTAGATATTTTATGTGGGATATGAATGATAATTTCCTGTCGAAAATAGCTCCCAGGAACTTATACTCGTTAACGACAGGTATTTCTGTGTCTTCTAGTTTTAGGAGTGGGTCATTGTTCATCTTTCTCAATTGACAAAAATGCACGCATCTCGATTTGCTTTTGGATATCTTGAATCCGTTTGTGTTTGCCCAATGTGTTATTTCATTGATGCATTGTTGCATTTGACGCAGTTCTCATATATTTTGATCTGTAAGTGATACAGAAGTCATCAACGTAAAGATAACCATCAATTCCAGGAGTAAGACACCTTGTAATACAGTTAATTTTTATACTAAACAGTGTCACTGACAGAATACTCTCTTCAGGGACTCTCTCTTCTCGCTTATAGAGATTAGAAAACGTTGATCTGATTCGGACTCGGAACTGCCGATCCGAGAGAAAACTCTTTATAAAGTCTGGTAATCTTCCTCGCCGCAGTCCAAGGCTATGGAGATCTTTCATTATTCCGAACTTCCAAGTGGTCTCATAAGCCTTCTCCAGATCAAAGAAGACTGCTATAAGATGTTGTTTTTGGATATTGGCCTCTCTTATGGAGGTTTCCAATTTGACTCCATGATCCATTGTTGATCGCCGTTTTCGAAATCCACATTGAGAGTTGGTAATAAGTTTATTAGATTCAAGATACCAGACAAGTCTTTTGTTTACCACGCGCTCCATTGTTTTACACAGGCAACTAGCTAGTACTGTTGGGCTGTAGTTTGCTGGGTTTGAGATGTCTTTCCCATGCTTAGATATAGGAATGATTGTAGCTATTTTCCATGATTCTGGAAATGTTCCTTTTATCCAGATATCATTGAATATTTTCAGAAGGTAGTTGAGAGAATTCTTTGTTGAGTGTTTCAGAAATTCATAATGAATTTTGTCAGTATTATGTGATGTTGGTATAGATGCTTTAAGCTCTGCTAGTGAAAATGGTAGGTTATATTTCTCTGAATTATTTGTTTTAAAACTGAGTCTTTGTTTCTCTGATTTGTTAGAAATGAATTGTGGATTGGAGTTTTTGAAAGAAGAACTTTCTGAAAATGTCTCGGCTAGTACTTCTGCTATGTCTTTTCTTGTAGTTGCTTCTGTTTATTTTTTTTTTTTTTTTTTTTTTGTGAAGAGTTTGAGGGTGGATGATTGAGTTTTTCCGGGGATTTTCCTAATCATCCTCCAGATTAGGTTAGTTTTAGTTGAGGGGCCCAGTTGGTTGACATAGTTTTGCCAACTTTTCTTCTTGGCTTCCTTAATGAGTTTTCTTGGTTTTACCCTGAGGAGTTTGAAGTCGTTGAGATTAGAAGTGGTGGGTTGTTTATTGAATTTACGTAAGGCAGCCTTACGTACGCGGATAGCTTTTTTGCAGTCATCGTTGAACCGGGGGGGGGTATTCGAGGTTGAGGTTTTTGTTATACATTCGTTTGCTATTGATATAAATGTGTCCGTAAAATATTCTGTTTGGTCAGTGGTGTTAAGGTTTACGAAGAATTTTTGTTCGCCGAGGGTTTCAAAGACTTCTCAGTTTGCCTTGTTTAGTTTCCAATAAGGAAGTCTTTCATCATGGAGAGGTTGTAGGATTTCAAGTAGGATGGGAAAGTGGTCGCTACCACAGAGATCGTCATGAACTTTCCACCAGCAGTCCATATAGCTTACGGGATCGCATAAAGTGAGGTCAATGGCTGAGTAAGAACCTGTGAATGAGTTGAGGTAGGTATGGGATTTATTATTAAATATGCCCAGGTTATTATTTTGCACAACTTTCTCTAGGTCTTTACCTTTTTATCGTTTTTTGGCACCCCCATACGGTGCTATGGCTGTTTAAGTCACCCTGTAATAGGTAGGGTTTTAGTATTTGCTGGAGTAATTCATTCATTTTGATGTCACTGATGGGGTCGTGTGGAGCAGATGTGAATTGGTTTATGTAGTGTTGCTTTGACAACAATCGCTTGGAGATCGGTGTCTACATGAATTTGGCTTTGAGGTATGTCTTTCCTAACTAGGAATGAGACACCTCCAGAGGCTCGGCGTCCATCTTTGTATGACTGAAAGTGTTTTATGTTCAACTGGTTTTTATCTTTGAGGAATTTTTCTTGAAGACCTTCTACTTTGGGGTTAAATTTATTTAGGAGTAGTAGCAGTTCTTCGTAATAAGCTCTAATTCCTCTACAGTTCCATTGTGATATTTTGTTAGATACTTTTTATTGAATTTAATCCTGACAGTTCCACAGAGTTATTTGATGGTTCATAATTAGTTCTTTGCTCCGGGCTGTTTGTTGATTTCTTTTGGGTTTTAATTTTAGTTTTGGGGGGACTGCTCTTTTCTAATAGTCTGAATTTATTCATTGCTTCTGTATTTTCTGTTTCTTGTATTTTTGGTTTTGGTGTAGGTTTTTGTTTTTCTTTAAGTGTTTCTTTTATTTGGAGAGGAATCTGTAGAAGTGGGAGGTCGTATTGGGGACCTTCTGTCTTTTGATCTACTTTTAGTTGGAGATCTTGTTACAGGGTGTTTTATCAGCCGTGTAGTTGGTGTTATTGCCGTTTTCTCCTCTTTATCCGTTTTCTCCAATCGCCTCTGTGTTTGGGCGGATGATTCCTCTTTGTTTTCTGCAAGATCCACTGATCTAGTTGATGTATCTGTAGCTCTGATGGTATCAAGAGAGGCTTTGATTTTTTTTATGAATCTTTCCCATTCGCCTGGCTCCAGTTGGATTAATGTTTTAACAATCGTCTCAAACTTGTTGTATGGAGATTTGTTAGGCTTGTATGGAGATTTGTTACGGCTTGTATGGAGATTTGTTAGGCTTGTATGGAGATTTGTTACGGGCTTCATAGTAAGGAATATCATTTCGTTGTTTTACAGTTAATACTTCCTTCTCTTGCCTCCAACTCTCACAAGATCTTGCGTACACCGGATGATCGCCGCCACAATTTGCACATTTACACGGGAATTGACAGTCATTAACGTGGTGCAGGAATTTGCTGACCACATTTCCCGCACACTTCACGTCCTCTACAATTATCCTCATGGTGGCCATATTTTTGGCATTTGTAACATCACAATGGGTTGGGTATGTATTGCTCGGCCCTCTCCATTGTATAGCCCACTTTTATTTTTTCGGGTATTTTGGGATGTTAAACTGCATTATATATGTATTTGTCTCTATTGTTTTCCCTTCTTTTTTAATTGACACTCTTTTCACTGCAATCACACCTTGCTTTTTTAGCTCTCTTTTTATTTCTTCGATGGTGCATAAGGAGAATTCTTTGCTTCTCATGACCTCCTTACTCACGTTCAGGAATTAGTGAGGATATTGTGAAACTTTGTCATTTTCATTAGAAAATCAGCGTGTTTCCTCTTTTCTACCTCCAGTAGCGGAATTTGATTTTTTAATTTTTTTACAGTAATTGGTGTTGTCAATATAACTTTTTCTCTTATGAATGGCGATAAATTAGTAACCAGAACACTGTTAGATTCAATGATTATGAATCTAGGAAAAGGTGCTTCTGTTTAGGCTTATCTGAAGTGTCCGATTCGTTGAAATTCCGTTTAAATTTTTTGTTTGAGAAAGAAGCCATATCTGTTATATATTTTTCACTGGTCCTATGCTTCACCACCCACCATAGAGTCCAACTTGAGAAGGGAATGAACCAAGGGGGCAACTCATTCGCTTTGGCTGAGACGGGGATACAATACCAGTATACTCATGCAAAGAGCATGATTCTGAGCCTCTGCCAAATTCTGCTTTTAATTACGCAACAATCTAACAGCGGTCATAAGACTTATCTCTCAGCATAATTGACCCTCAGCCCTCGCCTTCTAGCACGTATGGAATAAAGGGTTGGGAATAGTTCCGCAAAAGTAGATCGAATAGTTCCACTAGAGCAGATTGTATGATACAATCGGGAGAAAAACAAACATGTGCTAGGGAATGTCGGGACCAGTCGATTGATCGGATCGGGCCCAATCCGACCACCCGTCAGACCAAAGTGGTGTGCCACAAGCTACTGACCACTCTGTCGCCGGATCAATTACAGCTCTACCACCAGGGTTTCGTCCTAGCGCCTTACGGGTGGCCACCCACGGCCAATAGGTGGCTACGTTGGAGGGGTCTTACCCCTCTGCAGAGGTGTAGTCGGCGTATTCTACAGCCCCAGGCTATTAATTTATATATATATATATATATATTTATATAAGCAAATATATATATGTATATATACATATATATATATGAATACTTATATATATATATATATATATATATATACATATATGTATATATGAATATATATATGAATACTTATATATATATGAATATATATATATATATATATATATTAGGGTAGGTTGACTTTTCACTTTTCTAAAAAATATAGACAATCACACTTACCAAAAATTGAGTATGGACCTATTAAGTACCCATACGAAAAATTAGATCAAATAGTTCAACAGTTTTTTGAGCGTTTGGTATCAAAGATCGTAGACAAAAATATACTGAAAATTACTCGTTTTTGCAAGATTTGGTTTGAATAATTGTGTGAAAACCAAATAATGTTCGTATTTAAATCAGGGAATGTCCTTTTATTTTATAAAAAGGATATTAATTAATGAAATGATGACAAATATTCAAATTGAAAATCTGACCCCCACCCCACCCCCATTTTCAGTATCTGCTTCTATAAACTGCTTTTTACCGTTATGAATTAACCAGTAATATTTGATTACCTTAAAATTGATTTTTTTCTTTTATAAGTGAAAATATAACAAACAAAAAAAAGGAAAAACAAACACTATTTTAATAGTGTTAATATATAGTCAAATTCCTCCATATAAGAGCCCTTAGACAAAAATGCTGTTCTCAATTTCTGACTCAAAACTTTGGCTGTTATGTGTTAATGCCTTGCTTCAAAACCATATACAGTTTGTGAAGCTTCTGTTGTTAACTTGACTGCCCGTTCCATGGCCTGGGAATCTGAGGGCAAATCTGGCAAGTCAAGCTTGGTTCTATTTAACAATGATTCTCGAAGTTCAGATTCAGAAAAATCTTCTGTCATTGGTGGTTCAAAAATGCCACATAATGTTAAATCTATTAATTGTGTCCAATGAGTGACATTAAAATTAATAGTTGGAATTCTTTTTAACCTTTTCCTGGTTGACTCCCCACTCCTGAAAGAATATAAAAATTAATCAATTGAATTATTAAAAAATTCCAATCTTTACTGCTTTAATAATTATGGTGGAATTAGATAAACTCTTAAAAATGATTCAATAAATTGGAATAATTGAGTCAATATGAATAAATATTTACTTACCAAATGGCCAAAATTCTTTTTAAAGCTTCTTCTCATACTTCAACTTTCTCAGATTTGACCATGGAATATAGAAGGTTTTCTGGCAGTAAATAAAATGTATTACTTTGTATATTCCTAAATGCTATCTGTTGAATTTCATGAAGCTGCTTCTTAATCCTCTGGATCATATAAAAAATGTGCAGTAGCTGATTGTGGAATTTATTATTTCTTTTAAAATCAAACCAACAAGTGGCATACACATTTACGATAAAATTTATTAAACTGTGGAGTTTTGTTGGGTATGCACCACGAGTCCATAAACACATGAACCTGATGGCCAAAGTTAACCACCTTGCCTGGTTTAAAGGACCAATTTTCAAAGAGGCATATCTAGAGTCAACCTTACCTCTAGAAATACCTACTGTGTATTCATACGGGAGTCTTTGGTCACAACTGAGATCATGTATTTCATCAATTTTCAAAATTGAATCCAGAGGACTGTTAATAGTGGAAAATGATATTTGGAGTAAATCATGGCAATCCTTTGAGCATAATTTCCCAAGGGGGCCACTGAATGCCCTAGGGCCCTTAAATAAGTTTCCAGACTTTTTTCGTGTGGCTAATTTTATTGATAGTACACACCTGAAACTCAAGTCCCCTTCGAAGTAATCTCCTCAGGCTACAATGCATGTGTTGTACAGTTCAAACAACTTCTAGAACGCCCCAAGGAATAACCAAAAGTCACAAGGAGCAAGGTCTGGACTATAGGGAGTGTGAGGAATTGTCTTGATGCCCATCTTGGTCAAATAGTCTGTGACAAGGATGGAGATGTGGACTGGTACATTGTCCTGCTGGAAATGCCACTGACCCGATTTCAAGAGTGCTGGCCTCTGCCGACGGAATCTCTTCCTGAACTCCCTTAAAACCTCAACATAGTAACCCTAACCCTTACCCTTTCGCTAATCAACTCTAGTGTATTGACTTCCTTACTCCTCCCATACCTCTCACCATCCTTTACAGACTCTCTGCCTTCCTTGAATCTCTTATGCCACTCAAAAACTCATGCTCGATTCATGCAAGATGCTCCAAAAACAGTCTGAAGCATTCCATACGTTTCTGTGGCATTTTTTCAAGTTTAAAACAGAATTTCATTGCATATCCTTCTTCTAAAGTGTCCTCACGTCCAGATATTCACCAGCTGTAACAATCAGTGTTTAGCAGAGTGTATTCCAATTGCTGCAGTAGCTGTTGATTTGGACCTGAAATCATAAAAATTGATCAGTCATCGCATAAGATATATAGCAATTACATACTGAATTTTCAAGCGTCTACGAAAAATTTAAATGCCCGTACAAAAACGTCTGGAAACATATTGAATGAACCATCTATATATATATATATATGTGTGTATATGTATATATATATATATATATATATTTTTATGTATGTATATATGAATATATATATATATACATACATACATATGAATATATATATATGAATATATATATTAATATATATATATATATGAATATATGTATAAATATATATATATATACACTTACATAGGAATATATATAAATATATATATATACATACGAATGTATGAATATATATATATATGTGTGTGTGTGTGTGTGTGTATGAATATATATATATATATATATTGTCATCCACAGACAGACTCTTTCGTTGTATAACATCTCTTCAGTGTGGCTAGACACGTAGGACGCTTGAAGCTGGTATTGAAACCCGCCCAACTTTATGATAGCCCGCCCAACTTTATGATAGACTTCGCCAGTAGTCAGGGAGACCTGGATTCAATCCCAGGATGCGTCATACCAAATACATTAAAAATTGTACTTGATACCTCCTTGCTTGAAACTCAGCAATATAAGGTACGTATCAAGGGTAAAGTGGAACAATCCAGGGAAAGAAGTTGCGCCCTCCCCTACACCTCAGTGTAGTAGCTATTGAAAAGGGACCCTTCTGGTCACCCTCGACAACGGTCGCCAACTTTACTTACTTAGTATCATACCGCTCAGCCGACAATATATATATATATATATATATATATATATATATATATATATATATATATATATATATATATATATATATATATATATATATATATATATATATATATATATATATATATATATATATATATATATATATATATATATATATATATATATATATAACAAACGTGGCACTATATAGTTCATCAAGAAAGTGGTGTAATGGTTATCGTCGCAGGATATGGACACAGCGACACGAGTTCAAATCCTGGGCCTGACTAATTGCATTTCACATAGCACTAATACCCTTGGGAAAGGTATGAATCCAATTATTCTCCCTCCAGCTATGGGTAAATAGTAGGACAGACTAGGTTCTTCAGCCTTGGTGAGGCAACTAGTCTAGGAGAAGGAAAACTCTGAATTCAAACCTGTTAAATTCCGCTTAAAAATTGACCTTGTGTCATATCCTGCCCGAGCGGAGGGGTTAGGTAAATAGGATCAAGAAATCTAAAACTTCTAACGTTGTCACTTGTTGAGGAATATAAATTAGGAAAAACGCGACTTTTTCAAATACAGCGTGACTCTAGCAACCCACTGGTGAATAATGCCCAGCCTTCTGTGATAACCGGTCGGAAATGGAAGTCAAAAATAGCTGTTGAGAATGCAGAATCATCCCTTAGGATGAAAGAAATAATTGGCACAGAGGCAAATGGAAAGGCAGGTCTAGGCCTACATCGACAACGTTGGTGGTCCCAAGAATCCACGTTAAACAGAAGAAAATGGTGTCGGAAGAAATTCATCATCTTGAGGCGTTTTGTTATAGCAGTAGGACAAAGGAAACAGAGTGCATGGACCAAGTGGGAGAGTGCAAAAGACAGAGCTGTCACGTGGAGCAACCTCAAGCACATGGAACCAAAAAAATTAAGTTTCCTCATAAAAACAGTCTACGACGTCTTACCAACACCAGTCAACCTTCATGCTATATCTGACCGATGCAGAGTATAATCTGCCAGCCTCAAACATATTCTCACTGGATGTGTGTACGCTCTAAGAAGTTACACTTGGAGACATAACGAAGTCCTGGAGATTTTTGCTGAGGCTTCGAAAATATGTTGCGAGGCTGCCAATAAAGCTCTAAATATTATCAACAATAGAGCAATTCGGTTTGTTAAAGAAGGAAATATTTCGAAACTTGCACGTAAAAATATGCGTAAACCATTATTGCTTGAGGGCTGCACGGACTGGCAAGTCGCAACCGATTTAAAATATAGCTTCATATTTTCAACTGAAATAGCGTTAACAACAAAGCGTCTGTGTATTGTCATTTGGTCCACTAAGCAAAAAAAGTTTTCGTTATTGAGTTAACGGTCCCTTTTAAAGAAAATTTTGACTGGGCACATCAGCATAAGTTGGAAAAATATGAATATGTGCGAGAAAAATATGTCAGAAATAGCTGGAAAACAAATGTATTTCCTATCAAAATCAGATGCAGAGGTTTCATTGCCAACTCAACCTCCGCATTCTTGACTAATCTTGGACTTCCTCCATCAGAAAAGAGGAAATATATGGAAAAGATAAGGCTCTAACTGCATCAGCGAGGATATGGCAATCCCATAGAGAGACAACAATCTGATAAAGTCTGCTGGTGTCGTGAGATACTGCTGGGGCGCTCTGGGCTAGTAGTAATGATGCTTCAGTCCCGAAACCATGCCTGAACCCAGAGTCATCATCTGATGAAGGTTTTGTTGCAAGCAATGCTGTTGTACAAACATCAGTTATTGTATGATACCTATATATATATATATGTGTGTGTGTGTATTCATATATATATATATATATATCGTAGTCAACCGACTAAAAAAAAAAAACACTTCCAAGAAGGGGTGAGTCACTGATGTCGTCAGCCAATAGTATTTAGGAACGATTCGTTAAGGAAACAAATTGCTTCGCACAAGACGTCTTTTTAAAACCTTAAATTCAGCCTGTCTTTCTAAGGACAGTCCTAAACTAATGGACAAAATAGGTTGTAATGAAAAAAACATTGTCGAAGTAGAATGAAGCTTCTCAGAATTATTTAGACCTAGACCACATAGAGTAGCAGTGCACAGTAGATATAAAAGCAGCGGTATCAAATTGCCTGGCCTTTTTAGGTCAGAGCGAGGCTCGAAAAGGAACAATGGCAAGTTTCGGCTAGACTACCTTCGAGTAGGCGAGCTGCATAATTGACTCCTTTGTCCCCCATGTATAGCACTAGACCTTGGTGTCTGGTTGAAGCTATAACCCGGCGTCAGTGCCTGGACCCAGATTTGGGTTCATGATACAGCTTGGCTCATTAGAGTCATATTTCACTGAGTCAATGACCAGCACAGACGAGCAGGGTTCGAGTCTCGATTCGTTCCCGACCTACCCATCCCCTTAATCCCCACTTTAATCGACCTTCGGGTCATTAATCTTGTGTCAAGCCCTGTCTGGTTGGAGGCAGAGGCAAATACAATCAGTTTGGCTGGACGTCAGCCAAAGGTGTTGGAGAAATCCGACTCGCCCCTGGTCACTCTACGACCGAAGCCTAATCAGCAGCAGCTGCTCATGAGACACTGCTCAAGGCTTCCCCTAAAGCGGACGTCTTGATTCCAGCCAGCAGACGACGCAGGATATCAGCTTAAAAGCCTTTTTCAGGGCTACTCAGAAAGTCTATTCAAACACCTCCTGAGACGGCACAATGCAGCAGACACAACTACTAGCCTCTCAATCTAACAGCACTTTTCAGAACGTCTAACCTAATGCCCTCTGAGACGGCACCAGCAGCTACCATCTTGCACTGGCTACCACTTCACTGCAGCAGCAACTACCACTCCTGCACCGGCAACCACTTCCCTGCAGAAGCAGCTACCAGTCCTGCTCCAGCGACCACTTTCCTCCAGCAGCGATCACCTTTCTGCACCAGCAGCTACCAGTCCAGCTCCAGCAACCACCTTCCTGCAGCAGCGATCACCTTCCTGCACCAGCAACTACCAGTTCTGCACCAGCGACCGCCTTCCTGCAGCAGCGATCACCTTCCTGCGCCAGCAACTACCAGCAGCTACCAGTCCTGAACCAGCGACCACATTCCTGCACCAGCAGCTACCAGTCCTGTACCAGCGACCCCCTTCCTGCACCAGCAACTACCAGCAGCTACCAATCCTGAACCAGCGACCACATTCCTGCATCAGCAGATGCCAGTCCTGCACCAGCGACCACCTATCCAACGACTACCAGCCTTGTACCAACTATCCAGACTTGCACCAGTAACTAGATCCTGCTCCAACGATTACCACCCGGCCGTAGCGACTGTTAGCCGTACGCTTATTCCAATTTACGATTCGCCATAATAAAGTTTGACCATTCGAAGCAACACCCTTGTTTTGTCATTCTTGCTAAGTTCGTTTTCAATCATTTATATTTCAAAAGTTTGCGGGGACCGGTATATTTATCGGTCTCTGCAACACACACACACACACACACACACACATATATATATATATATATATATATATATATATATACGTGTTGAATTCAATAAATTTCCAGACTTTTTTGTACAGGCATTAAATTGTCGTAGACCCTTGAAAATTCACTATGCTATTGCTATACATGTTATGAGATGACTGACCAATTTTTATGATTTCAGGTTCAAATAAACAGCTACAGCCGCAACTGGAATACACCCTACTAAAACCTGATTGTATCTGGACGATATGCAATAAAATCCTGTTTTAAAGTTGGAAAAAATACCACAGAAACGTATGGAATGCTTCAGACTGCTTTTGGAGCATCTTGCATGAATCAAGTATCAGTTTTTGAGTGGCATAAGAGATTCAGGGAAGGCACGGAGTCTATGAGAGATGATGAGCGCTGTGGGAGGAGTAAGGAAGTCAACGCACTAGAGTTGATTAGCGAAAGGGTAAGGGTTAGGGTTAGGGTTACTATATTGAGGTTTTAATGGAGTTCAGGAAGAGATTCTGTCGGAAGAGGCCAGCACTCTTGAAATCGGGTCAATGGCATTTCCAGTAGGACAATGTACCAGTCCACAACTCCATCCTTGTCACAGACTATTTGACCAAGATGAGCATCAAGACAGTTCCTCACACTCCCTATCCTCTCTACTATCAATAAAATTGCCCATACGAAAAAAGTCTGGAAACTTATTTAATGATCCTCATACATGTATATATACACATATATATTCATGTATATATATATTCATATATATATTGTGACGGCAAATTGACTAAAATCCCAAAACGGGACTTTATTTTCGCACGTGTGAAGACGAGGCAGGTTGGCACTTGATCCCCTATGGAATAAGTTCTCGTTCAGAGTTTTTCTCTCAGGCATATACGAACTGGCATATTACGTGAGGGATCAATTTAGAACCAGACTGACCGCCGCTGGCAAGGGGTTCCAAATTTCACACTATCACACACCCACCAGGCCGCTAAACTTCCTTCCCCTCGACAATGGAAGATAATGAGCCTATAGGTTGTAGTCGTAATAATATTATATTGTAGCAGTCGGCAACTCCGGTTTCCCGTGTGATATTTTAGCAATTAATAGGACAATTCTAAGCAAGATAACATAAGGCGAATAGAAGCTAAAAAGGAAATGTGACAACAACAAATTCGTAGTAGAACGGCAAAGAACAACATAGACCACATGGTAACATAAAAATACATGAATTCCTTTACTACAGTTATATACACTTTCAAAGTGTCAAAACATATAATAATTGGATAGTCCACAAATATAAATGTCTTTTCTTGACTTTTGACTTTCTTCAAATTGAGAGAGAGAGAGTGGTATACAAAATTTGGGTATAAAGGAAAATGGCCCCAAAGTTATTTATCTTATTTTTCGACGGGGTTACACTGGAGAATCTTTCTTCTTTCACGGGCGACTAGATTTTGTTCTGTTTTTAATACTGGCTTGAAGAACTCGGGTTGAAGACTGGAGTAGAATTGCTATGGTTCGTCAGCCCGCTATGGACCCTGCTCAAAAAATAATATTTCTTACTATCTATTTCCGCTGACGGGGGGGAGCCCCACTTCCGTTTTGGGGTCCCAGCCAATCATTTGGTTTCTCTCCTCTTCCCCGTGGTGTCCGGCGGCCAGAGGTTACTAAGTACCAACATCTGCTCTCCCCTGTGTGACCTACATTCTTCCTTAACGGTCACTTTTTTGACGGCTTGATACTGTCAATTCAAATACGAGGAGTAGTAATTTTATCTCCCTCCTCCCAGTGGGATATCGCGTGACAATATATATATATATATATATATCTATAAACATATCAGTATATATACATATATATATGTATATGTGCGTTTGTATATATACGTGGTGAATTCAATAAGTTTCCAGACTTTTTTGTACAGGCATTTAAAATTGTCGTAGACTGGAATATTCACTTATTACTATACATCTTATGGGATGACTGACCAATTTTTATGATTTCAGGTTCAAATAAACAGCTACAGCCGCAACTGGAATACACCCTACTAAAGCCTGATTGTCACAGCTGGTGAACTTCAAAAATGCAATCTGGACGTGAGGACACTTTAGAAGAACGATATGCAATAGAATTCTGTTTTAAACTTGAAAAAATGCCACAGAAACAACGTATGGAATGCTTCAGACTGCTTTTCGACCATCTTGCATGAATCAAGTATCAGTTTTTGAGTGGCATAAGAGATTCAAGGAAGGCACGGTGTCTGTGAGGGATGGTTAGAAGTATGGGAGGAGTAAGGAAGTCAGTACCTCAGAGTTGATTGGTCAAAAGGTTAGGTTTACGGTTACTATGTTGTGGTTTTAAGGGAGTTCAGGAAGAGATTCCGTCGGAAGAGGCCAGCACTGCTCAAATCGGGTAAGTGGCATTTCCAGCAGGACAATGCACCAGTCAACAACTCCATCCTTGTCACAAAGTATTTCACCATGATGGGCATCAATACAGTTCTTCACCGTCCCTATAGTCCAGACCTTGCTCCCTGTGACTTTTGGTTATTCCCTAAGCTCAGAGACTGTCGTTATGAGACAATTGAGGTGATGAAAGAGACTGTGACGAAGGTCATTGACACGCTCACACAAGAGGACTTCCATGAGGCGTTCCAGAAGTTGTTGGAACGGTACAACAAATGCATTGCAGCCGGAGGAGATTACTTCGAAGGAGGCTTGAATTTCATGTGTGTACTATCAATAAAAGTGCCCATACAAAAAAAGTCTGGAAACTTATTCAATGATCGTCGTATATATATATATATATATATATGTATAAATATATGTATATATATATATATGTATGTAATATAATGGCCGAGGGATTTCGTTTTATATTTCGGCTCAGCACATGGGTTAGTTAGGTGCAAACTTGAGCACAGGTGTTGACGCGCGCGCGGAGAGGATGTGTCGTTCACAGATGTCAAAATAAAAATCCTAGATAGAAAGGTTGACCAGTGGATGTGAATGATGTCATGCACCGGAAGCGCGCGCAGAGGATTTGGAGGTATTTTGAAAAAGTCAGTTGAGTTGAGTCTTGCGGTCCAAAAAAGAAGGGTGACTTTCCCTTGCTCGCCGAGGCTTTGTGGCGGTTGCCACACGTGTTAGGGGGCGGGGCAGATGGAAAAGCCAGTATAGAAAGATTGTGCCTCTCTCTCCTCATGTCGAAAAACCTTTTAACTCAAAGGTAATAAAAAGTTTCGTACCTGAACTAAGAAGTCGTAAGTGTTTTTCATGTTTCGGGATTCCTAAGTTCTATATCTATATAATGAACATTCTATGTACGTTACACATATCGGTATCTGGCTATGGTACATAAATATATTTGGTGCCAGAGCTAAGACATGTCGTTCATGTCATGGTTACGAACTGGGTTCCACATGTATCAAAAAGACGATCAGAGAAACGGCTAAGAACAATTAGCGATCTATTTCGAACGGCTTGTTCAGATGATGGAAGGAGAGAGAGAGAAAACACAAGGCCCCCAGAAAAAAGAAAAGAAAACGAAGCCAAAAAACAAGAAAAACGAAATGCGGTGCCCCAAGCAGAAAAAGAAAAGGAAAAAGAAGAAAAGCAGTTCAACTCCAAGAGAAGAAAAAAGGGCATGAAGAAAAAGAAAAAGAAAAAGTAGGTGAGCGGCAAATGAAAAAAAAAAAAGATTGCAACCAGCGAAGTCAAGAAAAAAGGCATGAAAAGAAAAGAAAAAGAAAAAAGAAGGTATTTGCTCATTGTGACTGTCATTATTTAATTTATGAATAGAATTTAGATAATTGTAAAAGATAGAGTTGGAAATAATTTTTTTTTAAACCGTTGATAGCATAGAGAAACGGCGATTACTGCTATATGTAATATTGTATCGTAGTGAGGGAGAAAAAAAGAAAGAGTAAGAGGGCAGTGAAAAGAAGGGAAAGAAAGATGACTAAGGGACAGATATACCGAAGTGGAAAGTAAACTTTTGAGTTTTGAATTTTTATGAATGAATTTTATAGTAGGCGGGGTTTTTATGAATAAAATTTTGTCGCAACTTGTCAGTGGTCCGAGCAAATAGTAATTGGAAATTAGAATTCCATCCGAGAGATGGAATTTTGGGAGCATCGATGGAGTTGTCCAAGGATTTCGCATATCTGTAGTTAAGACGTTTGGGACAGGTTTCGATATTTGTGAAGTTGGGAGAATCGATATTTTGGGCGCTGGTGGAATCAGACCGGTTTTTTGTGGACATGGATAATGTCTCGGACTTTTCGAGTCCGTAACAGCTAAAATTGTCTCGAATAATCTCGCCATTGGGGCAGAGCAACTAAGAAACAGATATTTGTTTTGTCTGATGAGGCAGGCGGATATTTTGTGAGTTCCCCCCTGGAGTGGGGCTATGAAGTTTTTATTGGGGAAGATATTCGGAAACAGGGGTTTGGAGATAATTAAGATATGCGCAGAGTTTTAGTGATCTCATTGGATGTGTTCGGAAAATTCGCTGACTCGGATTTTGAATTGTTTTCAGGGGAAAATTTTTTTGGCTTAATTAATAAAAGTTCCTCAAACATCCTGACTTCTTAAGTCAGGATGTTTGAGGAAGAGCAAAGAAAAGCCAGTGCAATTAAATTATCGTGGAAATCCTAAATTGCAATGGAACCACTGGCGACATCATTCCTTCTTCGGTCTACTGATGATCTCTTACCAAATATGCCCAACTTAAAATTATGGGGATATACCAATTCGGACCTGTGCTTGTCGTGTAAAACTGATCGGGGAACTTTGCACCGCGTACTATCTGCATGTCCACAATCGCTTCAGATATACACATAGTGACATAACAAGGTGTTAGAGGTGATAATAGAGTTGTTAAGAGCGCAATGTGAGATAGAAAACCAGCAATATATTACAGCCAAGGAACCCATAATTCAGTTTCCCAAGGAAGGTGAATGTCCTATGATGAAACAAAAAAATCCCAATATGAACGGAGCCAATGACTGGAAAGTTTCAGCGAATTTCAAGACATCTCTACAATTTCCAGTTCACATTATTCAAACAGAAAAGCGGCCGGACATTGTAGTATGGTCCGATTCCAAGAAGAGTGTCCTCAAAGAATTTACTGTCCCCTGGGAAGAAAACCGGGAAGAAGTACTCTAGCGGAAGAAAAACCGCTACGAGACACTGTGTGCCGACTGCCATGTGATTCCTATTGAGGTTGGTTGTCGTGGTTTTCTAGGACACTCAGTCATTTCGTTTCTTTCAAAAATAGGAATCACTGGCTGCAGTTTGAAAATTGCCTCAAATCGTCTTCAGACCGCGGCGCAATATGCATCAAGTTAGATTTGGTCGAAAGCGAGAAGTTTTCAGCATGAAGGAAATACACGCGGAACCACCATTCCCGTTTGATTACGTAAGAAATGGTTACTGTAAACGCGTAATAACATTAACGGCCGAAACTAAACGCGTTTTTTTTTAAATCACAAACTGCACACTAAAAATGAAGATTAACGTCTCTGCTCTTAATTGATCTGGCGTATATATATATATATATACACACATATATATATATATATATATATGCACATATAATTCTCTTAATAACCTGTCCGGTGGCAAAAGCTGCTTGGTAGCGCTAGGAGTAGCAGCTACTGAAACTGTGTTATCACCGCTGGTTGGCGCTTGATGAGGGCAGGGTATCGCACGGGCTTTCACGCGTTGTATGATGAAAATAGAATATATATATATATATATATATATACATATATATATATATATATATATATGTTTATGTATGTATATATGCATGTATGTATGTTTGTATATGTATGTATATATATATAAGTATGCATATATATATATATGTACATATACATGTATATATATATATGTATATGTATATATATGTGAATATATATATGTATGGCTCCGTACCTCTTTATCATTTGTCTAGACTACGTACTTAGAACATCGATTGACAAAATCAGAGAGAATAGCTTCGAGCTGACGAAGACAAGAGGCAGAAGGTACCCCGCAAAAACAATTACCGACGCCGACTACTCCGATGACATAGCGATACTGGCAAATACACCTGACCAAGCCGAAACACTACTACATAGTTTGGAACGAGCAGCAGCAAGCATAGGCCACTATGTTAATGCACACAAAACGGAATATATGTGCTATAATCAAACGGGGGACATCTCCACTCTAGAAGGAACCCCTCTTAAACTAGTAGACAAATTAACCTACCTAGGAAGCAGCGTCTCATCAACCGAAAAGGACATCAAAACGAGGTTAACGAAAGCATGGACAGCTATCAATAGGTTATCGATTATATGGAAATCAGACCTAACCGATAAAATGAAACGCAGTTTCTTCCAGGCAGCGGTCACATCGATACTGCTATATGGCTGCACTACATGGACGCTAACAAAACGGCTGGAGAAGAAGCTAGACGGCAATTACACAAGAATGCTACGTGCAATCTTAAACAATTCCTGGCGGCAACACCCCACAAGACACCAACTGTACGGCCACCTGCCCCCTATCACGAAAACTATTCAAGTTAGACGAACCAGACATGCAGGACACTGCTGGAGAAGCAGGGACGAACTCATAAGAGATGTACTCTTATGGATCCCCACACATGGCCGTGCAAAAGCAGGACGACCAGCACGAACATACATTCAGCAGCTATGTGAGGATACGGGATGTTGTCCTGAAGACCTACCTAGGGCGATGAACGACAGGGAGGAGTGGCGAGAGAGGGCCAGGGATATCCGTGCTACCAGCGCGATATGATGATGATGATTATATATATATGTGTGTGTGTGTGTTTATATATATATATGTATATATATGTATGTATATTGTCACATTGGATTCT
The DNA here is from genome assembly GCA_963585895.1 of Sepioteuthis lessoniana. Taxonomy (NCBI): domain Eukaryota; kingdom Metazoa; phylum Mollusca; class Cephalopoda; order Myopsida; family Loliginidae; genus Sepioteuthis; species Sepioteuthis lessoniana. The sequence goes on from CAUZXS010003726.1 coordinate 50,743, forward strand.
ACTTAGACCTTAAGAGATTGACGTCTCGGTCGTGTTGGCGAGAATTAATGAAGCGGAATGAGGCCGAGATATAAAATACATACAAAAATCAATTCACTAGAGGAAGGGAACAATAGTCTCATAACGACAGCCTCTGAGCTTAGGGAATAACCAAAAGTCACTGGGAGCAAGGTCTGGACTATAGGGACGGTGAGCAACTGTCTTGATACCCATCTTTCGCTAATCAACTCTGGTGTATTGACTTCCTTACTCCTCCCATATCTCTCATCATCCCTCACAGACTCCCTGCCTTCCTTGAATCTCTTATGCCACTCAAAAACTGACGCTCGATTCGTGCAAGATGCCCCAAAAGCAGTCTGAAGCATTCCATACGTTGTTTCTGTGACATTTTTTTCCAAGTTTAAAATGAATTTATTGCATACCGTTCTTTTAAAGTGTCCTCAGGTCCAGATTGGATTTTTTAAATTCACCAGCTGTGACAATTAGGCTTTAGTAGGGTGTATTCCGATTGCTGCTGTAGCTGTTGATTTGAACCTGAAATCATAAAAACTGGTTAGTCATCTTATAAGATGCATAGCAATAACATAGTGAATTTTCAAGAGTCTACGACAATTTCAAATGCCTGTACAAAAAGGTCTGGAAATATATTGAATGAACCACGTATATATATACATATCTACATGTATATATATGTACATTTATATATGTACATATATACATTTTTTTCATCATACAACGTGTGAAAGCACGTGCGATACCCAGCCCTCATCAGCCGCCAATCAGGGTGATTACACAGTTTCGGTAGCTCAAGGCAGTACTGCCACTCCTGGCGCGACCAAGCAGCTTTTGCCACCGGACAGGGTATTTACAAGAAATATATATCTATATATACGCCAGATAAACTAAAAGCAGACATTACATTGGACGTTCGTTCATCTTCCTTTTGGTGAAGTTTGTAATTTAGAAACGCGTTTACTTTCGGCTGTTGATGTCATAGCAACCGTTTCTTGATGTTGCGTAATTACACGGGAATGGTGGTTCCGCGTGCATTTCATTTATGTTGAAATCCCTTCTATATCCGTCATCTATTCGGTCCGTTTTCCTTCAGTTTATCTTTTTTGATGCGTTACTACACAAAAGTATTCGAGACAAACGTCATATATAATTCTGCTGAAAGATTTTATTTGTTGATCAATGGGGCCCTTAAGATGGGTGGTGAGTAAAAAGAAAGCTTCTAGTCAAAGATTCTCAAAGTAGCTATCTGATTACCTTTGGGCCACAAAATTCTTGGCTTGTTAGGAATGTCTCCAGGACGCTGACGCTCAGCAATTGGCTCATGAATACTATGGGGGTAATCCTGATTCCTAGGCCCATTATTCGATGTACATTCTCCGGTAGGAGAATTACATTGTTTGCACCAGCGCGCCTTGTTTATTCGTGACCCTCGCAAGCTGCTGAATTTTCTGCCGCAATCACACGTTGTAGCCGGGTATATATCCAGATCGTTACCGTATGAGCAAGTATGATGGGTTATATATTCTCCCTCCCCGCTACAGACACCTGAAGGGTATTTTTTTTTCATTGTACTATCCATATTTGTTAAATTCCTGTCGTTCCAGGATGTCACTCCAACTTTCTGAAGAGTCACTTTGTCTTTACAAAGAATCATCTTGCTTTCTAGAGAGTCTTGGTGTTCAAATTTTCATCATTCAACGAGTGAAAGCACGTTCGATACTCTGTCCTCATCAGCCACCAACCAGGGTGATAACATAGTTTCGGTAGCTCAAGGCGGTACTGCCACTCCTGGCAACTTTTGCCACCAGACAGGATATATAAAAGAAATATATCTATATATATACGCCGGATAAATTAAAAGCAGACATTACATTGGACGTTCGTTCATCTTCATTTTAGTGCAGTTTGTGATTTAAAAACGCTTTATTTCTTTGTTGTTACAAAGTAGGCAAAGGCCTTAAGCTTTTGTTGGGGAGGGGTGGAAAGGGAACGGTCATACATTACCTATATGTTGTAAGGGGACCTAGCTTGCCACATTCGCCAACCCATTCAGCCATTGTCATGTGCGCAGCAACCACCAAAATACTACATTTTCTCTATGAAAAAGACCTACTTAAATCCCTGAATGTAATGTATGTTTACTTACAATTTTTGATTTATTTACAATGAATGTTATATGATGGGAATGGGAGAAAAACCCAAAATACAATACAACAAAAAAAAAAGAAACCAAGGAAAAAAATTTCCCCGTTTGGTTGCCTTCCCATCCCCCCATCAACGAAATGGAGGCCGGACCAACCCTAGGTGGGAGAGGGATCATAGCCTAATGGAGAAAAAATACAGTACAGGGTTGGGTGCGTTGTGGGCAGTTAAATGACACATACATGTGAAATTCTAAGATCTTCAGCAAAAAGTGGGCTGGACTTAGGGTTGAGGTACAAAAATAATGGGGATGAGGAAGATCTTGGACACTACCAACTAGATGACGGTGACGATGACTCACAACATACTGCTAACTAGGCTTCAAAGTTTTACCTACTTACTCGGGGTGGGGTCCCGAAGGACCCGTACCGTAGATGCCATGGGCAGGCAGAGGAGGGAAGGATGACTCCAAAATTGCCCCCTTTCTTACGACAAGGCTCGCTGCATTCAACCACTTTTTGTCGAATGTTATGCGATCCAAGCGTTTTCTATCGCATCTGATTTTGACCCTAAGCTGATGCCTAAAATACAAAACCAGATCACGATGAGAAAAGTTTGCATCGTCATACAATCCCTTCTTTCGCATCGTCCAAATCACCATTCGAGCTGCAGCTAGGATTGCGAAAAACACCGTACGCTTCTCACCCTGAAACGGAGGAAGAACGTTGTCCAAAACGTAACCAACGTCGAGCAGCACGAGCCGACGTGATCCCAGTAGTAGAAGGTGTACTCAGCCGTTTCTTCCAAACCACTGCCGCAGCGATCACAATCAGGCATGTCTGCCAGGCCCGCTCTGAAGTTCAAGTCAATAAGGGGTAAAGCATTCCGTGCAAGTCGCCAGTTGAGCGAGAACTCAGAGTTGTTCAAGAAGCTCGATCCTAGCGCCCAATTCCAGTGGAAGCGGATCTCCTCCGCCCTCCAGCCGTGCCGCTCGCTAAGAGGATCCGAAGCGGAACCCACCACTAGCTCCCGATATAGCTCTGTTCGAGGCTGTGGAAGGTCACTGGACCCAGGAAGGTTACGAAGGGCCGCTTGGCATTCACGGACAAACAATGCTTCGCCCATCGGCTTATGTCAATCTTCAGCCTTTCGGTCTGACTGGAGTCCGACTCAGCTTTCGTTTCCACACTGCGTCCCCCGTCAAGTATCAGCAAGCCAGTGGCTCTCCAGATCAAGCATACCCAGACCGCCGTTGCGCGTACGTTGAATGCAGACCTGTCTACGGACCATCGGCCTTGCACTTCCCCAGAGTAATCTGGATAGGGATTGTTGAAACGCCAGCCGACGTGCTTTAGGCAGAGAAAGTACAGCCAATCGGTAAAGGATCAAGGGGAAGACGTACCTGGCGCACGCCTCCGCCCTGCCCTTTAAGGACAACCTCCTTGAAAGCCAGATTCCCTCCTTAGCATTCACCTGAGCTTATACTTCCGACAAATTTCGCTCCAGTTGGTGGTCGGGCCCGAAACACACCCCAACGATGTGGATGGGTCCGTCACTCCAGCGGAAGGGCCCTGGAAGGGTATCGCTACCCCTCCAAGCACCCAGCCGCAAACCTTCGCTTTTGTCAAAGCTGACCTTGGCTCCTGCAATCCGCTCGTACTCGCCAACAGCCCTTCTTCACAGCCTTTATATCCAGGCGGCGGGATACAAACACTGTGATATCATCAGCGAATGCGGAATCCCTTGCCGAAAGAGCACCAGCAAACGGGATACCGCGCAGAGCCAGATTTGTCCCCCCATCCCTAAACCAACGGAGCAAGGGCTCCAAAGCTAGGACATAGAAAAGAGGAGACAGAGGGCAGCCCCCGAGCGCCTTCCGTTCACCTGCACCACTGCCTGAGGGTTGTGGTACATCATGCTAATCCATCTGCGGAACTCCGGTTGGAATCTGGCAGTCTCCAAAACGGTCGCCAAAAACTGATGGTCACCCCTATCGAAGGCCTTGGACTGATCTAAACTGATCAGCGAGGCATTCGTGCCGTCTTCTGTTCCCTCTAGGACCTCACGAATCAAGTGCAGATTGTCTTGAATAGATCTTTCCTTCACAGTGTAGGTCTGCTCGGGGCCGATCAGATCACTAATGACAAGCTGTAAACGATTCGCTAAGACCCAATCCAAAATCTTTAACTCTGTGTTAAGCAGAGTTATGGACCTGTAATTATCTAAACCCTCCCAAACATGCTTGCCACCTTTCTTCAGCAATGTGATCACGCCCTTGGTAACGCAACAGGGGATGGCTCCCCGAGCGAACCAATGGTTGAACATATCCGTCAGAATAGGTACAAACATGTGCGACAGCCTCAAGTACACTTCGTAGGGCAAACCATCTAGTCCCGGCGACTTGTTGAGGGTGACCTGCTTCAACGCATTACGGACTTCCCATTCAGTAACCACACCCTCACAACTAGCCGCTTCAGCCGCACTAAAGCGGGGGAAGTCGGTGAGATGGCTGTGAAACTCCTGAAGCGGGAGATCAGGACAGCGAGCAAAGCGATCACGAAAGTGCGCCCGAAAGGCATCACGCATCTCGCGATTTGATCACAGCACGCGCCCATCCGGGGTCTTGACGGAATCGATATACCGATCGGGAAACCTTCGCACTTCTTCCTCACACGCAGTCGCGTTCATTTTCACAGCTTCGTTAAGAACTCTTTTTAACCTTGATCTAACTACAAATCCCTTGTAGCGCTCGCTACTCTCACGCTCAAGGTCCCTCCTGGCTAGCTCGACAGTTAGGGATTCCCCCCAGCCATCCCCCGGGAAAGTCTTTCACCTTTGATTTCGCTTCCTTGGTCCTATCTAAGTTGAGCTGTTGACCGTACTTGGTGGGGAAATCTCTAGTCCTATATTTAAGAGACACCCACCACCTATTCCGGGTAACTGCCCCTACTAACACCCGCTTAATTAGGGATTCTAACCGGTACCAGATGTCCCATATCTCCAGTAAGGAGGTATTTAACTTCCAGTAGCCGGCCAGGCTAGGTCTATTAGCTAGGAGCAGACTGACCCTAGCAAGTTTATGGTCAGTCCACGCTATCAAGTGGAACGTGGGACAACTCACGAAATCGATGTCAGATCTTCTAAATAACACTCTCTCCAAGTAGGAACCTACTTTGGCAGGAGGATTTCCGGTCCGTACTCAACAGTGAGTAAGGTAAGTGGGTCTGATGGCTTTAAACCTTACCACTTTGAATGTGAGGGGACTGAGAAATTCAAGCAAGTGTGCCCGCTTGCTTGCTGCAATCAAAAACCTCAGTGTAGATGTCGCTGCGGTGCAAGAGACTCACTCCATTTGCGCTGCGGACTCTCGTGTTCTGGAGAGCGATTTTAACGTTTTCTCAGCATAAGGCAGCCGCAGTAGCTGGGGTCTCCTTGCTAGTTGGACGCAGCCTTGATGCTGATGTTGACGTTGCTTTTGCAGGTGACGGGGACCGGTTGGTTTTGGCCGATGTTGCCGTTAAAAGTTTCAAGTTCCAGTTGGTTGTGGTTTATGCGCCCGATATCGCTGTGGAGAGGGTTTCCTTTTTTCGTCGGTTGGCGCCGTTCCTGGATGATTCGAAGCAGCTAGTCTTAATGGGTGATTGGAACGTGATCCTTAATCCCAAGATAGATAAGGTCGGAGGGGGATCTAGTAGCTTTGGAAGGTTTGAAAGCAGCCTTGTCGACCTTATGCCCCGTCATGACTTTGTCGACAGGTTTCGTCTGAATCACCCAGGGAGGGAAATGTGGACGTGGCTAGATAATCATAATAAAGAGATAATTAAAGAATTTCAGGACCGAACGAATAATAATAATAATAATAATAATAATAATAATAATAATAATAATAATAATAGTAAACAAAACGAATGTAATTGTAAAACTCGAAATAATTGTCCTATGAATGGATTAAGTAACTTAAATAATGTATTGTGACGATACCCCCTCAGCTCCCCGAATACGTCAACTTCTTCAAACCATTTCACTTTACGGCCGGTGATCAACTAGTGGTTCCGATAGGGGCATCGCACATTTCTTTACGGCTACAAGAAAATACAATCAAGGGAGTGGGAGGAAAGAGAACAAACGAACAAAATACTTGGGTTAACTCAAGGTGCAAGAGAGGAGTTATGCAACACTCTGCATTTCCTGTGTGCATATGTAGACTAACGCTAGCGTGGATTTCTTGCGAAACTTCTACAAAGCTACCAGGAATGCCAACCTATCCTGACCGGTCTTCCTCACTGCTCTGGACCCTCTCTCATGCCAACTCGTCTCTCTGCTGTCCGGTGTCGACTGCTCACTCGCGTCACCCTTCGCCAACTGCCTTCTTCGATTTCCTTTGTCCAACTCCCTTCTCGCGTTCCCTTACCCACTTCCGGTCACGCCGAGATCTCGAGTCCAAAACCCTTTGTCTGGTTTCGCGCCAAAACAGACAAAGGGATCGTCTGCTTGGCGGACCACCTACATAGTGTTACAGTAATATACCAAGGAATTATTTACCCAAAAGCGAATGTTAAGGATAAAAAAAAAACTTATATCTGAATCTCCTCCTCGAAATGGAAAATTAAATACGCGAATCTTAAATTTTCTTTCTCCCATGAACATCTGAAACACCAAACAGCCCAATCTGAGCATTTTTGGAGTTCGAAAAAGAAAGGTCCATATTGAAAAAGTCGAATACTCCAAAATGTTTTGATAGTAGATGTAATCTGTGCCGAGAGGAAAAAATACAAATAATGATATACCCAGAAATTGAAAAATTATTAAATCAGCGATGTGAATTAATAGCTGGATGTGTACATAGGAATAAATTTAAACTATAGACAAATTATCATAGATAATGCTTAAATAAAAAAAAACAACATCGGATTCAATTGAGATTTGAGGTGAAATGAATAAAATAGAATAGAATAAAAAAGATGAGAAGAAACCATGTGATGTGTACGTACTCTGCAACGGAAGGGTAACTGAATTAATAGGCTCAAAAATAAAATTTGAAATTAAAAATTTTAATTTTAAATTTTGAATTTAATTTAATATAAGTATTACTGTATCCTTATTTAAGGTTATTAAAGAAAGTTGTACTTTACTAAATTAGTATTAAATCTGGAGTTTTAAGTTGAAATGTATTTAGATTTTAAAAAATAAAAAATTAACTAACTATAATTCCAACGGGTAAAAAGCCCGGTAGTGGGCTAAATGAGGAGAAAACTCTTCACCCCTCTTCTACCCCTCCCACCCTTCTTTCTATTCTGATTTATTTTATCCATTAGATCTGAAGAAATCCTGTTATTTTTTGGTGTTTTTGATTTCTATCAAAATCCATAGCAGGATGGAAATAAATTTATAATCCTAATGTGACCGGTTTGGGTTTTTTCTGTTCGGTGGCAAAAGCTACTTGGTAGCACTAGGAGTGGGAGTATCGCTTTGAGCTACCAAAACTGTGTTATCACCCCTGGTTGGCGGCTGAAGAAGGCAGGGTATCGCACGTGCTTTCACACGTTTTACGATGAAATTTTAAAATATATATATATATATATATGTGTGTGTGTATATATATATATATGTATGTATATATATGTGTAAAGGCCTTCGATTCCATTCACAGAGGGAAGATGGAACAAATCCAACTAACATACAGCCTAACAAAAGAAACCGTAGCAGCAATAACGATTCTCTACAGAAACACCAAAGTGAAAGTACGTTCACCGGATGGAGACACAGAATACTTCGACATTGTAGCAGGAGTACACGTTAGCCCCATACTTCTTTATCATCTGTCTAGACTACGTGCTTAGAACATTGATCGATAAAATCAGAGAAAACGGCTTCGAGCTGACAAAGAAATGAAGCAGAAGGTACCCCGCAAAAAAAATTACCGATGCCGACTACGCCGATGACATAGCGATACTGGCCAATACACCCAACCAAGCCGATACACTACGAGCTGCCGCAGGCATTGGCCTCTATATCAATGCACACAGAACAGAATATGTGTGCTTTAATCAAGCAGGCGATATTTCCACACTTGAGGGAACCTCTCTGAAACTGAGAGACAAATTCATCTACCTAGGAAGCAGCGTCTCATCAACCAAAAAATACATCGACACGCGGCTAACGAAGGCATGGACAGCTATCGATAAGCTATCGATCATATGGAAATCAGACCTGACCGATAAAACGAAACGCAGTTTATTCCAGGCAGCGGTCGTGTCGATACTACCATATGGGTACACCACTTGGACGCTAACAAAATGACTGGAGAAGCTAGACGGCAATTATATAAGAATGTTGCGAGCAATACTGAATAAGTCCTGGCGGCAACACCCCACAAAGCATCAACTATACGGCCACCTGCCTCCCATCACGAAAACTATCAAAGTTAGACGAACCAGGCATGCAGGACACTGCTGGAGAAGCAGGGACGAGCTCATAAATGATGTACTCCTATGGACCCCGTCATATGGCCGGGAAAAAGCAGGACGACCAGCTAGAATATACACACAGCAATGTGAGGATACGGGATGTAGCCCTGAAGACCTTCCAGAGGCGATGAACGATAGAGAGAAGTGGCGAGAGAGGGTCAGGCATATCCGTGCTAGCGGCCCGACATGATGATGATGATGATGTGTGTATATATATATGGATACATATGTATATATGTATATATATATGTATATATGTACATATATATGTATATATATATATATATGAATAAATATATGTATATATGTATATATATACATATGTATACATATGTGTGTGTATATGTATGTGCGTCTGTATATATATATATATATATATATATGAGCACTCTCGATATTATATTGCACTTGGTTCGACACAAACCTACAAAGTAATTTAGTGACAACCAACACTGTTATAATAAACATGTATATATATGTATATATATATATATATGTATATATATATATATATATATATATATATATATATATATATATATATATATATATATATATATTTGTATGTATATATATATATATATGTACATATATACATGTATAGACATATATGTATATATACGTATATATATTGTTATGCCGCCATGTGCTTGCTGGGTGCTGTTCATTCCCGCCAAGTTCACCACTTAACGCAGGGCATAGACGTTGGCTGTTGTTTGCCAACGCTATTTAATGTTACAGATATCACCAACTCCCTAGCGGAACCACATTTTAAAGCCACTAGGAGAGTTATCGGTGAATTATTAAGAGTCAACGCAGCTAACTGGTCAGCTTTCCCCCTCAAATACAAGGTCTTCGACAAATACAATATTTCCCAACAAAAAAGGACTCTGAACTGCCGTTTTTGTGTTAACAAGATTAATAACACTATTCCTTTAATGAATAAAAGAAAGAAACAAAGAAAAAGAACAATTCAGGTAAAAGTCAGGCGCGAGAAAGTCTTTTTCTATCTCGGAAGCGCCTTCCTTAAATTATTAGTATCCTGGACGCGGTCCTTATTTAATATCTATCAATGGCGAAAGGTGAGAATGTAGTTCGTCAGTGATAGACACGCTTCGCTTTCCTTTGAATTTTTGGATTTAACGGTAGGCTCGTGCTCTAAATCTCAAGTTTATCATTGGAGAAATATTCCCTCTTTTCTCCTCTATCTTATCGGAGCTATTCTTTCCTCCAGTAATTTGTCTTTTGTTCACGTCAACGTGAATGCAACAAGATAAATTTGAATATACTTAAATTGTATGTTCACTTACTTGGGATTTTGTGGAATTTATTCTCTTCTCTTCTTCTCCTTGTTATTGAGCTTCCATAACGCGTTGGTAGAAGGATACACGTTTTATTTCAGATAAGACCAAGATTAATAATTGTCTCTTTCCTCGTGGACAAGTCTTTTCTTTGGGCATTCGTTTAATGAGGCTCACCATACCACTATCCTGTAATTCTTGCTTACTACTATAGTCCGCTGATGGCCAGAGAGTTGCATCTCCCTTCCCACAACCCGGCGTATCATATTTCCTCTTCACAATATGTGTATATATATATGTGTGTGTGTACATACATGTATATATACGTATGTTTATATGTATATATACGTATATATATGTGTGTGTGTGTGTGTGTGTGTGTGTGTGTGTGTGTGTGTGTGTGTGTGTGTGTGTGTGTGTGTGTACATATACGTATGTGCATATATGAATATATACATGTATGTGTATATATATATATATATATACTGTGGCGGCAATAATGTTCAGAACGGTATAGTTTCGTCAGAAAAAGTAGGTACAACTTTTTATCTAAGTTGTTTTAGATTCTATAATTTTCACAGTCAATAAGTACGAAATTAATTGTTATTCTGTGAAGTTTTGGTGTTATTTGATATGATAATAAAAAAAGTAATGAATGAGTTAGTGATTAACTGCAAATCCCAGGGTGACTAAAATGATTAGAACGACTGAAAAAATGAACAAAATACTCAAATATTACCAAAAAAATCTCTGGATAGACAAACGGGAATGGTGGTTCCGAGTAAGTGTTTTCTTTTGTTGTTGTTACAGTTGTTACTATTGTTATTATTGTTGAAACCGTTATTGTTTTTGTTACTTAATCTGTAACCCTCCCCCAGAAAATTTTTACTTGTTAGTTGCCTTTTTTTATCGTTATCGGCTTTTCGAAAAGAAAAAAATCGAACATTCATTTTTTTTCTCTCGGTTTTCCTCCTGGTTGCCTCAAAGCAACTATGGGGGTGCCTACACCCATAACTCTTTAACAAACTGACATATTTGACGACCTAAGCCCCCCCACCCTTCAAAGCCGGAAGAAAAATGGCCAGCATTATCACAGAACAATACCACCAGCCCAAAAAGTGCTATCAATGCCAGTCTCCTGGACGGCACAAATTACAAAGAAATCCCCCCTAAGACTATGTTAAAAGCAGAGAAAAGTACTCACAGTACTTTCAATGAAGTCCAACCAAAAACCATTTCTTTCGTGGTAATAGATTTAAAAAGCAGGAGGCTGGCAGATATAAAAAAGGAAATTTTTGAGGACTTGCTAAAAACACCAGGAATCCCAGCCAAATACTACTGCAGACGCAGCTTTGCTACCTGGGATGTCCTGCTGCCATCAGAGGAATTCGCCGCAAAACTGGCCGGAGACAGATGTTAATCAAAGTACTTCCGGCTACAGCAAGAATATCTAGGAAGGCGAAGAATTAAAATCACCGTGTGCAATGTCCCTATTTAAATAAATGACGAAGTCTTGACAGCATTCCTTTGTGTCTATGGCGACGTAGAGGACGTCATGAAAGCCAAATCAACAAATGGGACGGCACACAGTGATTATTTATTCACAATGTACCTAAACAGAGGTGGGTTTATGGCGATACCCCATACGTTGGAATACAAGAGCCAGGTGATGACGGTGGTCGTTGAGGGTAGAAAGCCCAAAGGCTGGAATTGCAAACTGTTGGGGCACTTTTCAAGATCCTGCCCTCAAAAGACCACCAAAACAACATCTCCACCACCACCACCACCAACAACAACAACAACAGCAGCAGCGTCTACAAAAATCATCCCGCCGACAAGCTCTAAACCAGAAACTAGGGACCACCCTGAAAAATAGGAAGAGGGGTGGACCCAGGTAACTAAGTGGAAAAAGAAAAAGTCTCCCTCAAAAACAACGAAAGCACCAAACCAACTGACAACAACGGAAACTACAACTGCCTCTACGGTAGCTGAAGTAAAGGAGACTCACTTCATTTGCGCTGCGGACTGCCAGGTGCTGGAGAGCGATTTTAACGTTTTCTCAGCATACAGCAGCCGTAGTAGCATTGTGATCTCCTTGCTAGTAGGACACAGCCTTGATGCTGATGTTGACGTTGTTTTTGCAGGTAACGGGGGCCGTCTGGTTGTGGCTGATGTTGCCGTTAAAAGTTTCAAGTTCCGACTGGTTGTGGTTTATGCGCCAAATATCGGTGCGGGGAGGGTTTCCTTTTTTCGACGGTTGGCGCAGTTCCTGGACTATTCGAAGCAGCTAGTCTTAATGAGTGATTGGAATGTGACCCTTGATCGGGCGGGGATCTAGTAGGTTGGGAAGGTGTGAAAGCAGCCTTGTCGGCCTTATGACTCGTCATGACTTAGTCGGCATGTTTCGTCTGGTTCACCCAGGAAGGGAGATGTGGACGGGGCTAGATAGCTCACTCTCTGCCAAAGTAGGCTCCTACTTGGACAGAGTGTTAGTGAAAAGAGCTGATAGCGATTTCGTTAGTTGTCCCACGTTCCACTTGATAGCGTGGACTGACCATAAACTGGTTAGGGTCAGTCTGTGCTTAGCTAATAGGCCTAGTTTGGCCGACTACTGGAAGTTCAATACCTCCTTACAGGAGATACAGGACTTCCGGGGCCGGCTAGAATCCTTAATTACGCGGGCATTAGTAGGGGTGGTTACCGGGAATAGGTGGAGAGTTTCTCTTAAACATAGGATTCGAGATTTCGCCACCAAGTACGGTCAACAGCTCAACCAAGATAGGAGCAGGAAGGCGAAATCTATAGAAGATAGACTTTCCCGGGTGGTGGCTGTGGGGGGACTCCCTAAATGTATAGTTAGCTAGGGGGACCTTGAGCGTGAGACTAGCGAGCGTTACTAGGGATTCGTAGTTAGATCTAGGTTAAAATGAGTTCTCAGAGAAGCGGTGAAATCGAACGCTCCTGCACGTGAGGAATGCGTGCAAAGGTTTCCCGATCGGTATATCCATTCCGTTGAGTCCCCGAATGGACACGAGCGAATCATGAGATATGTGATCGCTTTGCCCGCTGGAATTGGGCGGTAGGGTCGAGTTTCTAGAACAATTCTGAGTTCTCGCTTACCTGGCGACTTGCACAGAATGCGTTACCTCTTCTAGACTTGAACTTCAGAGCGGGCCTGGCAGACATGCCCAATTGTGCTCGCTGCGGCAGTGGTTTGGAAGAAACGGCTGAGCACGCCTTCTACTGCTGCGAGCGAGTTCACCCGTTCTGGGATCACGTCGGGGAGTGGACGGCTTGTATCGAACCAAAGCAGCTCGTGCTGCTCGACATTGGTTACGTTTTGGATAACGTTCTTCCTCCGTTTCATGGTGAGAAGCGTGTGGTGTTTCTCGCGATCCTAGCTGTAGCTCGAATGGTGATTTGGACGACATGAAAGAAGGGATAGTGTGACGATACAAACTTTTCTCATCGTGATGTGGTTTTGTATTCTAGGCATCTGCTTAGGGTCAAAATCAGATGCGATAGAAAACACTTTGGTTGCATAACATTCGACAAAAGGTAGGTGAATGCAGCGAGCATTAAGAAAGGAGACAATGTTGGAGTCATCCTTCCCCCCCCCCTTTGCCTGCCCATGGCGTCTACGGTACGAGTCCTTCGAGACCTCACCCTGGGTAAGTAGGAAAATCTTTCTTCCCCTTTGAAGCCTAGTTAGTAGTATGTTGTAAGTAAACGTCCCTGTGGCTAGTCTCAGAGATCTTCCCCATCCCCATTATTTTTTGTACGTCAGCCCTCACTCCATCCTGCTTTTGTTGAAGATCTTGGAATTTCACATGCATTTATTCATATCATCTCTCATTACCTGCCCATACCGCGCCCAACCCTGTATTTTTTGCTCCATTAGGCTAGGATCCCTCTCCCACCTAGGGTAAGTCCGGCTTGTTTTCGGTGTTTTCGAACACCGGAAAACAGTAGGCCTCCATTTCGTAGACGAGGGGATGGGAGGAAAACCAAACAAGGAATTTTTTCTTGGTTTTCGCTTTTTTTCTGTTTTATTGCATTTCGGGGTTTTTCTCTCATTCCTCTCTTATAGAACACATTGTAAGTAAATCATAAGTTATGAATAAAACCATACATTACATCCGGGGTTTTAAGTAGGTCTTTTCACAGAGCAAATGTGGTATTTTGGTGGTTGCAACACACTTGATGATGGATGACTGGTTATATATTGTGCTGTTGAATGGGTCGGCGAATGTGGCAAGCTAGGTGTCCCTAGAAAATATGCATGACCGCTCCCTTCCTCTCCCCCACAAAACTTCAAGGCCTTGTGCCTTCCATTTGTACAAATGGTAATAAAGCGTTTTTAAATCACAATCTGCACTAAAATGAAGGAAAGACGCGAGTTATGGTATCTCTCTATGTAAAGATTTTGCGTACTCTTTGTCTAAGTAAGTTTTTGTTGAAATTTATTGATATTATTGTTGGATCTATTGTTGTTATTTCTTAGTGCCCCTCCCCAAAATAACTGTCATTTGTTTGTTTTTGAGGGTGGGGTCAAACAAGACTTTCTTTTGTGATTATTTTTGTTATCGATTTAAAAAAAAAGACATTCATCTTTCACGTCGCTCATTCGTTGCATTGTTCAACAAAAACATTTGCTTTTATTCCTCCTAGTTGCTTCAAGCAACAATTAAGGAGTCAAATAACGCACAGGCAGATATATTTAATGGCCTGAATCCCTCCCTCTTCAGAAAAATGGTCGTCTTTACCCGTAACACCGAGTACATCATCGATTCCGACCAGCTCTACTTCACCTGCTCAGAAAATCTCATCAATGCCAGTCTCCTGATCGGCACAACCCCACAAAAATTCACCTGAGGATTATAGAATGCACAGAGTGGACAAGTACGCCCAGTACTTTAAAGGTAATAGGATATTACCAATAGCTGAACTGGTAGAATCAGTCCAATCAAAAACTCTGTCCTTCATAATAACAGACTTAAAGACCAAGAGACTGGCAGGAATAAAGAAAGACACATTTAAGAAGTTGCAAAAGGCAGCAGGAATCCCAGCTTGATACTTTTGTAGACGTAGCTTTGCTACCTGGGATGTCATGCTGCCATCAGAAGAACTAGCCGTCAAGCTGGCCGGAAGTAATATCTCATCGAAATACTTCCGGCTTCAGCCAGAATATATGGGAAAGAGAAGAATAAAAGTAAACGTGTGCATTGTGCAATGTCGCAATACAAATAAGTGGGGACGTTCTTGCAGCTTATTTAAGCGAGTATGGCGACGTGAAAACGTCATGACAGCCAAGTCGAGCAGTGGGACGGCACACGGTGACTATTTTCTTACCTTATGCCTAAATAGAGGGGGATTCCAGGCCATTCCCCACACGTTGGATTACGAGGACCACGTCATGATGGTGGTCGCTGAGAGCAGGAGACTGCAATGCTGGAATTGTAAACAACTGGGCAACTTTTCCAAATCCTGCCCTCAAAAGACCACCAAAAACATAGCATTGCCATCAGCAGCAGCAGCGACAGCGACAACGATAACAGCAATAATAGCAACCACTTCAACAGCAACATTGACCAACCCACAAAACATTGACCACACCAACAAGAAGAGGGGTGGACCCAAGTAATCAGGAAAGGGAGAAAAAAAATTCCCCAAACAAAACAGCAACAACGACCAATAATTCACCAACAAAATTAAAACAACAACCGTAATCACAGCAGCTAAAGTAACAACATTAATACCAGAAAAAATAAAGGTACTTATGCATCTATGTTACCGAGATAAAACCGAACTTTCACGAGCGTTTCCGAGCCGATAACGGAAAAAATCGGAATATGCCGACAAAACGCCTAGCCAATCAAATTTAAGCTAGCAGACAATAAAATAATTCAATCAATTTGTTGACGAAGATACCAGAACAGTATTATTCAAGCAATTTTAAACAACAGGAATTTATCGCAGCAAAGCGACAAATTACAATCTGTGGAAAAGGTGATACAATTCTGCCAAGAAAAAAAAACTTACGGGCAAAATTAAAAGTTGCTGGACATGCGAGCATCCTTGCCATTTAAAAAAAATGAGAAAAAGCTATGCCTGGAGATGTCGAAATACCAAATGCAGGACGTGGACTGCATTACGCAAAGGGACGTTTTTCTCCCGGTCCAAACTGGCCATTGCTCAAAAATTAAAATTGATATATCTGTGGTCGCACGAGATGGCTGCAATTAAGAATATAAGACGAGAGTGCGGCATCAACTCAGCGCATACCCTGACAGACTGGTCTTCATGCGTTTTGTCAGCATATTCCGATTCTTTCCGTTATCGGCCCGGAAACGCTCGTGAAAGTTCGGCTTTATCGTGGTAACATAGATGCATAAGTACCAAAATAAAATCACAAGCTCCATCGAATAAAAAGAAAATAAAACGAAAAAACAACACATCCCGGAGGAACAGTCTGAGGAGATGGACATTACCACCAATTTAAAAAGGAGAAGGGGCAGTGACGATATTACTGGGTGGGGAGAAAAAAATCAAAAGTAATCAACCACTGTCCCAACCAGAAATCCAACCTCAAACAAAACCCCAACGCCCAGCACAAATCATTCCACTTCAACCCTCACACTCTAAACATTACCAACATTCAGAAGCCCCACCCCCCATCACTGCCTTCCCTTTAACCTCCCAGGCTGTTCTCCCGATCTCATTCAGAGACGAGAGAACAAACGCCATAAGCATCATTGTCAACTTCAAGAAAAAGAACTAAGTCGGCCTCAAATGAGGACCGACAAGCTTTAAATGGAATTTATTTTTGCTCACACAGATTGGAATCACTCACCATCGACCACCATCTGAAAAAGACATCAAATCCATTTATAACCCTGAAAACCATCGACAATCACAAAATCGATTCGAATCCTTATTTGTTTAGGGGTGCACCCATAGTGACCACCTTTGTTCGTTCAGCTGGCCACCGCACAAAGGAGCTGTGGCGCTTCATTGAAGAAGCCGGTCGGGCAGACAAAAGGCTGGCGGAGTTGGAGCACCCATCTGAAAAAACGTTATCTTTTTGTTCGGACAGGGTCCCGATTTATGTTTATCCCTGATTTTTATAGGGCCCTAAATCTGAAGTACGCTTTGGATGTCGGAGGAATTTCCAGGGACAGCCGAGTTACTACTGAACTCGGGACCGGTTCCCTGCGTCAGAGTCTTGAAACCTCATTTTCTGTAATTCATGTTGTCCACTCCCCACCTTCCCCCTCCTCCATTTTTTCTTTTAAACCCCCCCTTAAAAATTTTGCCCCCTCCCCTCCTCACTAGAGACAAATCGGCTTGTTTTCGGCTCCCGTCCGGACACCGGAAAACAGTCGTCTCTCCATATCATAAACGGGGGGATGGAAGGGAAACCAATGGGGTTCTTCATGTTTTTTTATTTTTTGCAAAATTACCTTCAAAGATTTTCTTCCCTTCCCCATCATGATTTTCACTGTACATAAATCATTCCATTTCACTGGGTTTAAAAACCCAGTGAAATGGAATGATCACCATACTGGTTACTTAAAAACCCAGTGAAATAACCCAGTAGGTTACTTAAAAAATAACCAGTGAAATAACCAGTGAAATAACCCAGTAGGTTACTTAAAAACCCAGTGAAATGGAATGATCACCATACTGGTGATTGTTGCGCGTTAGAGATGAATGGGAATAAATCATAGTGAAATAAATTATAATGTGACTGGTCGTAAAAGAGGCTCCCCGAACAACAAAGTCTCCTTTACTTCTCCCCCTCCCCCTCCCCCCGAAAAACCTTGGGCCTTTTGCTCACCAAAAATTGTTAAATCTTATATTTTTCTCTTTTTGGAAATAAACTGCACTAAAATAAAGATGAAAAAACGCCCAATGTAATCTCTGGCTTTAGTTGATCTGGCGTATATATATATATATATATATATATTTCTTTTAGATACCCTGTCCGGTGGCAAAAGCTGCTTGGTAGCGCCAGGAGTGGCAGTACAGCCTTGAACAACCGAAACTGTGTTATAACCCTGGTTGGCAGCTGATGAGGGCAGGGTATCGCACGTGCTTTAATACGTTGTATAATGAAAAAAAAAGAAAAAATATGTATATATATATATATATATATATGTATATATATTTTTGTATAAATATATATATATATGTATATTTCTGCACCCATGTTATTCAATATCTACTTTGCCATTGTCTTTCTCGTATGAAAACTCTGACAGTATCTACATCAGATATCGGACATTTGGCAGTGTTTTCAATGTCCGTAGACTACTCTCTCAAAGAAAAGTCTCTTCTTCATTTGTGAGGGAGCTGCTCTATGCAGATGACAGTGATATCGTTGCACATTCTGAAGATGAGTTGCAATGCTTTAGGAATCATTTAGTATCTGCATGTAACTCATTCGGTTTAAAGATCATCCTTAAAAAGACAGTCGTCATGTACGAGCCAGCACCCGGATCGCCTTATATAGAACCAACTATCTTCGTTGAAGGTAACAAATTAGATGTAGTGCACTCTTTTGTATATCTAGGCAGCCTCGACAGGGAAATCTCCTTCCGCATTGAAAGGGCTTCTCGGTCTTTTTTAGCACTTCATAAACATGTTAGTCCCAGCATGGTATCAAGTTATATATGAAAATCATTCTGTCTAAAGTATGTGTTTTGACAGCCCTCCTGTATTATATAATGGCCGAGTGATTAAGGTTCATGCCATGGGTTAGTTAGGTGCGACATTGAGGCAGTTGTTAACGCAGGTGTGCGCGGGCGAATGGAGGTGTCACTCAGATGTCATAATAGTCCAAGACGAAACGGGGTAACAGGGTGGGGGTGACGTCACGCACCGGAAGCGCGCGGAGGTTTGTGTGAGAATCTGAAGAAAGTCAGAGAGTTGAGATTAGACACTGGAGGAAGACAGTCGACTTTTGGAGCTCGCAGACGCGATGCGAACTTGCGCCCTATGGGGGCCGCTCGAGATGGGGGCCAAATGAATAAGACAGCATAGAAAATTGTGTCTCTCCTCCTTACATCGAAACCTTTAACTCAAAGTTAATAAAAAGGTTTCGTACCTGAACAAGAATTCGTTACGTGTTTTCGAATTTCGAGATTCCTATGTTCTATCGTTATGAACATTATTTGTCCATTTCGCACATAGCGTTTAATTGTGAATATGGTACACCTGTATGCAAGCGAGACTTGGACACTCTATGAACACCAACTCAAAGTTCTTGAGGGTTTCTATCAACGGTTCCTGAGACAGATCATTCATATCAAATGGCAGTCCCATGTTTCAGATACAGAAGTATTAGGGAAAGCAGGCCTACCAAGCACCCAGTCGATGGTAATGAAAAGTTTTCTCCGATGGGTTGGTCACATTGTGTGTATGGATGACGGCCGTCTGCCGAGCCAATTATTCTATGGTGAAATGTTGGAAGGAAAGAGAAATGCATTAAAACCGAAGATATTTAAGGACACAATAAAATATTACCTGAAACAATCTTGACTACCTGTGGACCAATGAGAAAAAATGGCTTCAGGTTGAAGTAAGTGGCGAAAATTGATTCACGAAAGCATAGAATCCTTTGAAAACAGCCTTATACAGTACAGCGCTTACAAACGTCTGATTCACAAAGGCGAACAGAGTCCAGCACCGGGTCCACAAAGTCACTACGCTAACAGTGACATGTGTGGAAAATTGTGCCTATCTCTTGCTGGTCTCAAAAGTCATCTGCGTAAATGTGCAAAATCTATCTTGCACCCAAATAATGTCACTGCAAGCAAAACTGAACGGTTGGGCCAGTTCTGTGGTAAAATCTGGGAGGGGGGGAGTACGGAAGGGGGAGAGGACATGAGACTAAGGAGGTGGTCACGGTCGAAACCGAGAGGACAGCCATCATATATTTGTATAAATATATATATATATATATATATATATATATATGTATATTTTTGTTGCCGTCAAGCTTTTCCTCCATCCGTGAACAGCAACTACACAAGAATGCTGCGAGCAATTTTGAACAAGTCCTGGAGACAAAGTCCCAACTGTATGGCCACCTACCTCCCATTACGAAAACTATCAAAGTTAGACGAACCAGACATGCAGGACATCACTGGAGAAGCAGGGACGAGCTCATAAGTGATGTTCTCCTATGGACCCCGTCATATGGCCGAATAAATGCAAGACGACCAGCTCGAACCTACATACAGCACCTCTGTGAGGATACGGGATGTAGCCCTGAGGACCTGCCAGAAGTGATGAACGACAGAGAGGAGTGGCGAGAGAGGGTCAGGGATATCTGCACTGGCGGTTCGACATGATGATGATGATGATGATGATATGTATATATATATGTATTTATATATATATATATATATGTATGTGTGTATATATATATATATATGTGGTGCCTTCAATAAGTTTCCAAGCTTTTTTTGTACAGGCATTTAAAATTGACTTAGACTCTAGAAAATTCAGTATGATTGGCCGAATAAACAATTTCATGGATAAGGACCGTCGTGAGTCTATAGAGACAATAAGTGCGCAGTTTGATGTCAGTGTGGGAACTGTACACAATTATTCGCGAGTAACTGAAGATGCAGAAGATTTACATGAAGTTTGTCCCAAGGGTGCTCAGAGAAGATCAGAAAGAAACGTTGTCATGACAGGAGGGATATAGTCGATCTGATCAATTCAGATTCCGCAGTTCTTGATGCTCTGGTGACCTGCGATGAAATCTGGATCTACTGCTATGACCCAGAGACGAAGAGACAGAGTTCCCAGTGGAAGCATGCTGGCTCTCCCAGCCCCAAGAAGGCCAGACTGCACTGGCATGATCTACATGCACTGGGTTCTCACTAGACACAAAGTCAACAAGGAATACTACGTTGAGGTTTTAAGGGGGTTCAGGAAGAGATTCCGTCGGAAGGGGGCCAGCACTCTTTAAATCGGTTCAGTGGCATTTCCACCAGTCCACAACTCCATTCTTGTCACAGACAATTTGACCAAGATGGGTATCAAGACAGTTCCTCACCGTCCCTATAGTCCAGACCTTGCTCCCGGTGACTTTTGGTTATTCCTTAAGCTCAGAGGCTGTCGTTATGAGACAATTGAGGAGATGAAAGAGGCAGTGACGAAGATCATTGATACGCTCACACAAGAAGACTTCCATGGGGCCTTCCATGTATATATATATATATGTCTATATATATATTTATAAGTATATATACATGCATACATATATGTATATATATTTATATGTATATATATTTATATATACGTATATATATATATATATATATTTCATTAAGAAAAAACAACAAACTGGTCACATTAGGATTATAAATTTATTTCCATCCTATTATGCGTTTTTGAAAAATCAAAAAACACGAAAAAAAATTAGCAGGACTTCTTCAGATCTTATGGATAAAATAAATCAGAATAGACACAGGAAAGAAGGTGGGAGGGGATAGAAGAGAGGTGAAGAGTTATCTCCTCATTTAGCCCACTTCTGTTTTGTTTTTTTTTTTGTCGGTTAGAATTATAGTAAATTAATTTAAAATTTTTTTTTTTTTTTAATTTTAATTATTTTTCAACTTAAAACTGCAGATTTAATACTAAATTAGAAAAATAACTTTATTCAATAACTTTGCGTAACGCTACAGTAAAAATTATATTAAATTAATTTCAGGATTTAATTAAATTTAACTTTTTTTTTAATCAAATTTATTTGGAACCTATTAATCAGTTACACTTTTAATGATTAGTACTTATATATGATAAGGTTTTTTCACATTTTCTATCTAACATTTTATTTTATTCTTATTCATTCACATTAATTCTCAATTTAATCCTATGTTGTTGCTTTTTTTAATGATTTATGTTAATTATCTATAGTTTAAATTTAGCCCTATGTCTACACCTAGCTATTAATTCACATCTCTTATTTAATAATTTTTCTGGCTCTGGATAATGCAAAATGTGCATCTTTTCTTCTTTATATATATATATATATATATATATGTAGCGTCTCGGATTAGCGTTTGAGTCAACCAGGTTTCGATCCCAGCTACGGGAAGCTAGTATGTCTAGCCACACTGATCAGTTCTGATAGAACGAAACAGATCTGTCTGTGGATGACAATATATATTCGTATATATATACATGCATATATCTTTGTATATATACATGTATATATATATATATTCATTAAGAAAAAACACAAACCAGTCACATTAGGATTATAAATTTATTTCCATCCTGTTATGTGTTTTTGATAAAATCAAAAAACACGAAAAAAAATTAGCAGGACTTCTTCAGACCTTATGGATAAAATAAATCAGAATAGACACAGGAAAGAAGGGTGAGAGGGGATAGAAGAGGGGTGAAGAGTTATCTCTTCATTTAGCCTACTTCCGTTTTTTATTTTATTGTCGGTGAGAATTATAGTAAATTAATTTATTTTTCAAAATTCTAATTACTTTTTGACTTAAAACTACAGATTTAATACTAAATTAGAAAATTAACTTTATTCAATAACTTTACGTAACGAGGCAGTAATAATTATAAATTAATTTCAAGATTTAATTAGATTCAACATTTTTTTAAATCAAATTTATTTCTGTTACACTTTTAATGATTAGTACGTATATATGATATGTTTTTTCACATTTTTTTATCTTTCATTTTATTTTATTATTTTTATTCATTTACATTAATTCTCAATTCAATCCTATGTTTTTTTAAAGCATCATTTATGTTAATTTTGTATAGTTTAAATTTAGCCCTATGTCTATACCAAGCTATTAATTCACATATCTCATTTAATAATTTTTCAGGCTCTATGTAAAGTAAAATCTGCATCTTTTCTTCTAAACACATTTACTATTGAAACATTTTGGAGTATTTGACCTTTTTAATATGGACCATTGAATCTCATGGGTTAAACCTTTATTTTTTAAACTCCAAAAATGCTTAGATAGAGCAGTTTGATATTTCAGATGTTCATGGAAGAAAGAATATTTGTGATTGGCGTATCTAATTTTCCATTTCGTGGAGGAAATTCCAATGTAAGTTTTTCTATCATTTATATTCTTTTTTGGGTATATAATTTCTTGATATACTACATTTTTTAAGTTACATAATCCATTCATAGGACAATCATTTCGAGTTTTACAATTACATTCGTTTTGTTTACTATTATTATAATTATAATAATTATTATTATTTTTTTTTTTTTTTTTCGGTTCTGAAATTCCTTAATTATCTCTATATTATGACTATTGATTATTTGAAAAATATTTTTAGTGCAGGAGTAACTAATTTTTAACGTTTTTTCTTTTAATATTAAATATTTTATGTAGTATATTATCATGTTTAAAGTGCTTATCTATCAGTTTCAAAAAATATTTACCTACATTTATATTAGCTAGTCTACATAAAGCGGGGTTAAATCATATAATTTTTCTTTTTCTATTTTTATGATCATACTTCTTATTTTTTTCTTTATTAATATCATTTGGTATATTTTCTTCTAGATACGTAAACTCTTCCTTAAAACCGCTATTTTTAAGGGCATCTATATATATATATCTTACTGCTCTCTTTAAATATTTTCTCATTTGCTGATAATTTTCTTATTCTCAAATTTACCTCTTTGGGGATTTGTTTAATTATGGTCTTAGGGTGATTCGAATTAACATTAATATATGAAGGGTACTGATCAGTTTTTATGAACGGTTTATATGAGTTATTCGAGAGGTCTAGGGTCACATTCAGGAAATTAACTATCTTATTATTAGATGAGACTTCTATCTTGAATCCTAAAAATTTAAAAGCCCTTATAATCTTCTTTTGTATGCTTGAGCTAATTGGGTCATTACTATTTGGGACATATATTAAACCATCATCATGGTATAAACCTAATTGTTCTGGACTAATAATCCTAGTAAGTATATTTAATATATATAAACCTACAAGGTCAGCTATTTGTGAGGAATCATAACCCCCATAGGGACGTCAAAATTATCTAAACCACTTTTAACTCACGTAGATTCATTATTTTTTAGAACTGTTTTCCTACAAGCTAATATTATTTCATATTCTTCTTTAGTTATATCTACCTATTTTCGGGCGTAGTTTATACTATCTATCAGAATATTTTTAGTTATAGAAGGATAAAAATCAATTATATCAAATTGCATAAAAGTAGCTTTACTCTTATTTTTAATCTTCCTAATCCATTCAATGGTTTCATACGAGTTCCTCCAAAGATTATTATGGTAAGCTTTTTTCACATTTGTTACAATATTTTGAATGATATTTTTAGATATCCTACCTAACTCTGTTTTTGAGGGATTAATCAGTCTGGTTTGCAATCTATTCTCAAAATTAGGTTTATGGTCCTTGAATAGAATGTAAGAATCTTTCTTTTTATATTTCCGTAACCTATCTTCAATATGTAATTTACTAGCAAAATTACAATATCCTTATTTATCTATTTAGTGTTATTATAGTCTATTTTATAATTATCAGTAATTTTGTTCTTTAGAATTTCTTGGTATTTTGAGGGTTAAATTTTATAAATATTTTTTGATTTATCTGACCTCACCCATTTTTCGTGTTTTTTTGATTTTATCAAAAACACATAACAGGATGGAAATAAATTTATAATCCTAATGTGACCGGTTTGTGTCTTTTCTTAATGAAATTATTGCTCTGTAATGTCAGTTACATTGAGCTCTTTACCAGGAAAATTCAAATGTTCACTTTTGAATAGTTTTCTTTTCCTGATGGAATTACACTACAGGATACACATTTTTTCTAGTCTTAAAATAAACAATAAAAACATACTTAAGAACATTCTAGAAATTTAGGATCAAAACTGCATTAGCATTTAAGTTACATTTTTATATTTTTCAACCAATCAGCTAAAAACATAGAATAGAACATTCTAGAAAAATAGGATCCGAAGTCAACTAACAGAAAATATTTAGGCTCGAAAATAAAATACAAATTTATACAAATCTGATTGGTCAATAAATGTCTACGAGCCAAAATTTTAGGACGATTCTTTGATCCACTATTACGGTATAAATAACACAGAGTTAGGGAGCCATTCACTAAGCCATTCACCAAGCCAGTAAAGCAGTAGCCGATACTCTGTCTAGCAAATTCCTTTCCTTCCTCACCTAAAGTTCATGACCTAGCTACAGATGGCCGCGAATCACATTCAAAAGAAAAACCCGACAAACTTTCTTTCATCAACGCGATACGCTGTCGCCACAATCATAAAACCCGCTATGAACTTAATGCAAGTAAGAACGACTTATTTACGGACTCCGTTAACATACACACACCTTTAAACAAATTTATTTTCTTCTTGCCAAACTTTATTTTCCAAAAGGCCATTTACACATCATGTATTTTATTTGTTTTCTTATTCTGTTATATTCATATTAAATTGTTTGTTGTTTAATGTTCGTTGTGTTATATTCCATTTCTTTCACGCAATTGTAAAGTTTTGTGTTGTATTTGTGGAGGAAATAATATTGGGAACAATACCCGTAAAATACGGATGCTTATCCACTGAAATAACCAAAATACATACAACCCCCACAACTTCCAACTCCGGTTTAACTGGACCAAATAATACTTATATATGTATAATATACATATATATACATATGTACATATATATATACACATTGTAAATATATATATATATGTACATATGTATACATGTATATAAATATACATATATATATATATGTATATATATATGTATATATATATATTGATATTTATATACATATGTATATATATGTGTATATATGTATATAAATATATATATGCATATATATGTATATATATGTATATATATATATATATATTTATGTACATATGTATATATATGTATATATATGTTTGTATGTATATATATGTATATATATATATATGCATATATTTATATGTATATATATACATGCATATATATATATATACATGTATATATATACATATATATATGCATATATATGTATATATATATGCATATATATACATGGATATATATCCATGTACGAGTATCATTAATTAAGTTTCCAGACTTTATTCGTATGTGCACTTTTATTGATAGTACACACATGAAACTCTTGTCCCCTTCGAAGTAATCTCCTCCGGCTGAAATGCACTTGTTGTACTCTTCCAACAACTTTTGGAAGTCCTTTTGTGTGAGTGTGTCAACGACCTTCGTCACAGCCTATTTTATCTCCTCAATTGTCTCATAACGACAGCCTCTGAGCTTAGAGAATAACCAAAAGTCACAGGGAGCAAGGTCTGGACTATAGGGACGGTGAGGAATTGTCTTGATGCCCATCTTGGACAAATAGTCTGTGACAAGGATGGAGTTGTGGACTGGTGCATTGTCCTGGTGGAAATGCCACTGACCCGATTTGAAGAGTGCTTGCCTCTTCTGCCGGAATCTCTTTCTGAACTCCCTTAAAACCTCACCGTAGTATTCCTCTGTGTCTCATAAGATGCATAGCAATAACATACTGAATTTTCGAGTGTTTACGACAATTCTAAATGCCCATACGAAAAAAGTCTGGAAACTTATCGTATGCACCTCGTATATACATGTATATATATATGTATATATATGCATATATATGTGTGTGTATATTTATATATATTTTTTTATTTATATGTATATATATATATTTATATGTATATATATGTATATATTTATTTGTATATATCTATGTATATTCATATATGCATGCATATGTGTATTAGTCAGGTCTTATGCTATTTGTACTACCTGCTGCATGGTCGGGTCACCGGCAACTAAACTATTTCCCCCACCAGCTCTGTCAGGTGAGGACGATGGCTAGTCTCCCAGAAGGAAAAAGAAAAAATTCTTACGAAGGGCTTATGAACCCCCTATGGGGTCAACGGCCAGCTAGCGCCTATGTTTTTATCGGGGGCAGACGATGTTCATCAGCTTAAGAGGAGGCACCTGGTCTAGGACAAGGTAAAGTCTGATATAATGCTACATGAAAATGTATAGGTAAACTCATAGGAACTATACCGGGATAGATGGGGACTCCTCAGCCACTGTGGTGACAATACATCTAGGAGAAGTAAAACTCTAAATATCTGTTATGGGAACCTTACCCATCTTACTATAATGGACTCTTCTCACCGTTATTAGTACAGAGACTTCGCTGCCAGAAGAGCAGATCACTATCGGTGTTATACGAACAGTAGGAGACTTCTTACCTTTTCTATGTAACTCTATCTTTCCTGTGTCATATAATCTGTTATCTAATATCCGTGTTTGCGTTTTCATTAGTGACCCTTTCCGGGGCCACAACATACTGGTGACGAGGAACTCGAACGAAAAAAGGGACTCTCCAACTTGCAAAAGGGGTTAATCGCTCAACATACTGGCGAAGATACATCGCAACAACAAAGAGATATCCAACTACAAGTTGTTAAAGAATCTACAACGAAGTTCCAGCATACAACGAACCGAACAAGATTTTTGTTAAAACAACTACAAGGTATCAAATTGTACAAACGACGGATTGTGTCGGATAGCGGATATTTAAAAAAATATGTAAGTAAGGTCGTCACGTAATCAAAAAGTGATTTTCATATTTTTCTTTCTTCCCACCTTAGAGAGAAATATTTAATTCGGCGCTTACAGTTTTGTGTTGTACAAAAAAACAACACATACACACAGTAATTATTCTTGATTTCTGGGGATATTTACTGAAAAAAAAAACTTCCCCCTTTCAAAAAAGTGGAATACCTTAAAGAAATGTTTGCACAAATGATGAAGTTCCAAATGGAATCTCAACAAAAAAAAACGAAGAAAGAATCTTAAAAAAACGAGTAAAAACTCCTTCAACTTCAGAAAGAAAACAAAGAAAGAATCTTAAAAAACGAGGAAAACTAACAATAGTTCTTCCTTGAATTACAAGAACGACAAGAAGCACTTTTTAAAAGTCTAAGTAATAACCAGCCTACAGATAGTACAACTATTTTCACTCAAAATGCAGTGTGGAACGCACTCGAAACATTTTCCTACGCACCAGATGAGGATAAGACCTTTGAGGCATATTACAGAAGATATGAAGATATCTATATTACCGACTGTGCCGATTGGACTGATGCAAAAAAAAAAGTCCGGCTACTTCTACGAAAGCTAGGAACCGTGGAACACAAGTTCGGAGATTATATCTTACCAAAAAAACTTGCGAACTTGGCTTTTTAGAAACAGTCAGAATTATTCAGCACCAAAACGTCTCTATTCCACAAAAGATGGAAATGTCTCAACTTAATAAAAAGGGAGTGTTATGATTATTTAGGGTTTGCCTCGGTCGTCAATAAAAACTGCGATGATTTTAAACTAGGCGAATTGTCAGCGGATAACTTTAAATGTCTGGTATTCGCACAAGGCTTAGTGTCGACAAAAGACGCGGAAATCAGACGCAGAGTTTTGTCAAAATTAGAGAACGAACCAGATGTCACACTTCAAAAACTGTCTGAAGACTGTCAGAGTGTAGTGAGAGTCAGGAAAGACTAAAAAAAATATCGAGGAGTCTGGTGTTGCTTACGTAAGGAAATTCAAGCATAGATTCCAATCATACTCTCCGGTAAAAGAGAGAAAAAAATATGATTAACCAAAATTTCAATACAGGCAGACTTGTGTCAACCAAAAAAAAACACCCAGCGCTTGCTACCGCTGTGGAAAATTACATTGGGCCATGAACTGTCCCTATCGTACAAAAAATGTCAAAACTGCGATAAATTCGGACATAAGGGCTCACAGTGTAGAAACAGAAAAATAATTAAAAACTGAGTCAGACATACAAAAAGCGAGGACAAGTCAGACAAAGTCGTTTATAAATACATAACAAAGTACTAAATAAGTCAGTAAGATTTCAGTAAGACTTTGGCTCTGATTTATCAATAATAAACTTACAAACTTGGAGAAAATTAAATAGGCCAATAATAAAGATGACAAGCAAGACGGCGCGAACGGTAACAGGAGACAAAATAAAATTCGAAGGCGAAATAATCATTCCAGTATCACTAAATGGTATAACCAAAATAGAAAAGTCTTCGTACTGGTTTCAGAAATTTAATCAACCAATTAACACGTTTTGCCAAAAAGTAGAATGCATTACGACCAAAGCTGAAAAAATTAAGATCGAACTAAAAGGTAGTTTTCCCCGAAGTATTTTCAGCTGGTCTTGGCAAATGTACTAAAATTAAGGCAAAATTTGAACTGAAGAAAAATACACGCCCCATTTTTAGAAAGAAGCGAAACGTACCGTTCGCCGTACCGAAGAAATATTTAGTGAATATGAACATATTATCGAAAGTGGAATTCAGTGAATGGGCTGCTCCAACGGTATAAGAAAAAAATCTAAGGAAATCCGAGTATGCGCAGATTTTTCTACAGGACTGAACGCTGCACTCAAGGATTACCACTATCCACTCCCCAGCACCGAAGAGGTTTTTAATAAATTAAATGGAGGAAAAGTCTTTTCCAAAATTGACTTAAGCGAGACCTACCTCCAGATTCCAGTAGAAGAAAATAGCTCTAAACACACACAGAGGGCTATTCAAATTTGACAGACTAGTTTTTGGAATAAAAGTCGCACCGGCTATCTTTCAACAGGTGATGGACACCATGCTGGGCGGCTTTGGCTTCACTTTCGCTTATCTTGATGATATTGTAATTAGTAGTAAAACGAAGGAGCTACACAGAGAACATCTAAACAAGGTTTTCGCACAAATACAGGAATTTGGGTTCAAGGTAAAGGAAGCAAAATGCAATTTCTCTCTGAACAAGATCAAATATCTGGGACATATCATTGACAAAGACGGGAGACGTCCCGACCCCGAAAGGGCTACAGCTATCAAAGGATATGCCCGTCCCTGATAATGTTACAACATTACAGAGCTTCCTTGGACTTGCAAACTACTACCAAAGTTTCATAAAAAAAAATTTGCACGATCTCCGCGCCCCGCTAAACGAACTACTAAAAATAGATAAAAAGTGGAGATGGACGCCCGAATGTCAAACAGCATTTGACCAAATTAGAAAGGCATTAACATCTGACCCAAAACTGGAGATTATTGTTGCAAGCGATGCCAGCTCATATGGGGTTGGTGCGTGTATAAAATGCCCGATGGGACAAAAAAGCCAATAGCCTACACATCGAGAACCCTTCTTCCGGCCGAAAAGCATTATTCCTGGATTGAAAAGGAGGCCTTGGGAATAATATTTGCAGAGACAAAATTTCACCGATACTTGCATGGCAGGTTCTTCACTCTACTAACAGACCATAAGCCCCTAATAACCATTTTCGCATTTAAAAAGGGTCTATCAATTTATACTGCCAATAGACTACTAAGATGAGGAACGATTTTACTGAACTACAATTTTAAAATCGAATAACTCCCGTCAAAATAGATTAGCCACGTAGATGGATTATCAAGGTTGGTACGGAAGTATAGTGAACCCTTCGAGGACACAATAATAGCAGCCTTAGCAGACTGTGAAATTAAAAACATGATAGCCAACACCATCAAAGAAGTGCCTGTAACGCTACTCGAGATAAAAAGCGAAGCAATGAACGAAAATCACAGCATAAAACGAAAAAGTACCAGAAGTATTTTCACCATGTGACAACGTCCTCCTATATAGTGAAAGGGTCGTAATACCAAAGAAATTGTGAAACAGAATTTTAAGAGATTTCCATACGGGACACCCGAGAATAAATAGAATGAAGAGTCTCATGAGAAGCTATGTTTATTGGCCGAAGATGGATAACGACATTAGGGGTATGATCGAAAAATATAAAGGCTGTGCCTTAGCGGCAACAGCACCCTCACTACTTTCAAACCTTGGCCAAAAACAGAACAACCTTGGTCGAGGATACATGTTGATTTTGCGGGTCCCCTGGAAGATTTCTACGACCTAATTGTAGTGGATAGTTACTCTAAATAGCCAGAGGTTCTCAGATGCAGAAGACCTACTACAAGAGAAGACGTAAAAAGGAACCCCAAATGACGAATATGAGAATTTCATCAATGTGCACCTCGTGGCAGCAGCGAAGTGTATTCCAACAAAACCTAGAACTAAATATAGAGTCTCGTGGGAAACGTTAGCGGTGAGAGAAAAGCGAGCACGCGTGAAAACAGCCTCCAAAAGCTATCGAAAGAAACCAACAAACACAAATGCCCGAAAACTAAAAACGGCACAATATCAATTAGCAGGCATATATATAAAGGAGCAGACGGAATACATACAAAATCAAATAGATAAGATTAGAGACTCCTTGGAAGATAGGCAATCTAGTATAGCCCGGAAAACAATAAACGAAGTGAGTAGAAGGAAGAGCACTGTCAAAGCAAAACTGAAAGCTGCAAACCAACAGGAAAGAATAAAACTGTGGAAACAGCATCTCGGAAACCTACTAGGAAAACCACCGAAAGTAACGCATGAACCAATCACCAGAATAATTAGTAAGCAATTGGACATTAAACTAGGACCGTTCACTCAAGAACTCGACTCGGTTCTTAGAAGAATTAAAAATAGGAAAGCTGCAGGGCTAGACGAGATTCCCCCAGAAGTATGGAAGACCAGACAATTCGACGACATACTGCTCCGACACTGCAACGCAGTCTATAATCAAAATACGATTGACAGATGGATGAAGGGATGCATCCTCCCGTTCCCTAAAAAGGGTGACCCCGGATTAGCCAAGAACTACCGAGGTATAACACTTATATCTATAGCAGCGAAAATTTACAATGCCCTAATACGAAACCGCATAGAACCCAAAATCGACAACATCCTTAGGAAAAACCAAAATGGCTTCCGAAGAAATAGATCCACGACCTCACAAATATTGACCATCCGTAGAATTCTTGAGGGTGTACAAGCAAAAAACCTACAAGCGACATTACTATTTGTCGACTTTACCAAGGCCTTCGATTCCATTCACAGAGGAAAGATGGAACAAATGGAACATACGGCCTACCTAAAGAAACCGTAGCGGCAATAACGATTCTCTATAGAAACACCAAAGTGAAAGTACGTTCACCGGATGGAGACACAGAATACTTCGACATTGTAGCAGGAGTACTACAAGGAGACACGCTAGCTCCGTACCTCTTTATCATCTGTCTAGATTATGTGCTTAGAACATCGATTGATAAAATCAGAGAAAACGGCTTCGAGCTGACAAAGAAAAGAAGCAGAAGGTACCCGCAAAAACAATTACCGACACTGACTACGCCGATGACATAGCGATACTGGCAATTATACCCAAACAAGCCGAAACACTACTGCATAGTTTGGAACGAGCCGCCGCAGGCATTGGCCTCCATGACAATGCACACAAAACGGAATATATGTGCTATAATCAAACAGGCAACCTCACCACACTAGACGGAAGCCCTCTGAAACTAGTAGACAAATTTACCTACCTAGGAAGCAGCGTCTCATCAACCGAAAAGGACATCGACACGCGGCTAACGAAGGCATGGACAGCTATCGATAAGCTATCGATCATATGGAAATCAGACCTGACCGATGAAATAAAACGCAGTTTCTTCCAGGCAACGGTCGTATCGATACTGCTGTATGGATACACTACTTGGACGCTAACTAAACGACTAGAGAAGAAGCTAGACGGCAATTACACAAGAATGCTGCGAGCAATATTGAACAAGTCCTGGCGGCAACACCCCACAAGGTACCAACTATACGGCTATCTGCCTCCCATCACGAAAACTATCAAAGTTAGACGAACCAGACGTGCAGGACAATGCTGGAGAAGCAGGGACGAGCTCATAAGTGATGTACTCCTATGGACCCCGTCATATAGCCAGGCAAAAGTAAGACGACCAGCTCGAACATACATTCAGCAGCTATGTGAGGATACGGGATGTAGCCCTGAAGACCTACCAGAGGTGATGAACGATAGGGAGAAGTGGTGAGAGAGGATCAGCGATATCCGTGCTAGTGGCACGACATGATGATGATGAAGGGTGTCAAAGCAGCCTTTCTAGGAGAGCACTGCTTGCTTTGTGCGGGGATTAGAAAAGGTATCCCAAACAAACGCTTTGCCTCAAAATCTGGCCAGTAGCCACGGCTGACGGATTGTCCATTTAGTAGTAACAATATTAAAGACAATAAATCGGCATTATCAAGAAATAACAAGCATACAAATCGGTTTTCCACCTCCGTTGGCATGAAAGTTGCATGTTGGAATGTACGATCATTACTTGACAAGGAGTTGTCTGAAAGGCAGCACCGCAGAAATGCTCTGTTAGCCAGAAAGCTTTCTCTGTATGATATTGACATTACTGGTCTCTCTGAGACAAGTCTTGCTGATGTTGGTCAACTCACAGAAACAGGCTCCGGTTATACTTTCTTTTGGAAGGGGAAACCTGCTGATGAAGCGAGAGAACACTGTGTATGTTTTGCCATCAAATCCTCCCTCTCAAAAAACTTGCAGGTAAATCAGAGCGTATTATTTCTTTACATCCCCCTCTGCGACAAAAACGTTTTGTCACAATCGTGTCAGTTTATGCTCCAACCATGGAGTCTCCTGAAACAAACATACTCTCTTTTTATGATGAGTTAAGACACTATTTCTCAATATTCCTGATGATGATAAGATCATTCTACTTAGCGATTTAAACGTGACAGTGGGGGGGGAATTCTCAAACTTGGAAATGTTTACGTTCACATGGATTGGGAAAGGTAAACAGCAATGCTTTTAGCTTTTGCAATTTTGTAACGAGCACGATCTCATCATTGGAAACACGTGGTTTCGTCAAAAAAACAATACAAAAGCACATGGCAACACCCACGCTCTAGACACGGGCATATGATAGATTGTGTTATTGTTCGCCGGCGTGATCTACAAGATCTGCACTATGTTCGAGCTATGAGAGGCGCTGAATTTTGGACAGACAATCGCCTGGTAAGAGCCAAAATGGAACTCAAAATTCGCCCCAAAGTACGACATACCACCACACCACGTGCAAAATAGCTTGAGGTCTCAAAACTTTTTCATCTTCCTGAAACAAAGAACATCTTTCAGAATGCACTTACCTCTATTGAACTGGGTGAAACAAATTAATGGGAGGATTTTAAGGTGAAGGTACTTTCTGCTGCTCAAGACATTTTAGGATTTCGGAAAAGGAAATGCCAAGACTGGTTTGCGAAAAATTATGAGAAAATTGATGCACTCCTTTAAACAAAACGCAATCTTTTCTGAAAGACCTCGTCAACAGATCTGTCCAACCAAACAAAAATGGAAGCTACAAAAACATACAAGGATTTTCAAAAAGTGGCACAAACGTGTATGCACGAAATCCAAAACCAGTGGTGGCTCAAGAAGGCAGAAGCACAACTTGCAGCAAACAGCAAAAACTCGAGATTGTTCAACTGTGACGATACCCCTTCGGCCCTCCATACGTCAACCTTCTTCAACCATTTCTCTTCTTGGCCGGCCGGTGATCAACTAGTGGTCCCGATAGGGGTAACGCACATTTCTTTACCGCTACATCAAATACAATCGAGGGAACAGGAGAAAAAAGAACAAACGAACAATATGCTTGGGGTTAACTCAAGTGCAGAAGGGGAGTTATGCAACACTGCATTTCCGATAGCATATATAGACTAACGCTCGCATGGATTCTAGCGAAAATTCCACAAAGCAACTGGAATGCCGACTCATCTTGACCCGATCTTCTTCACTGGTCTGGACTCTCATGCCGACTCGCCTCTCTGCTCCGGTGTCCACTGTCGACTGCCCCTGTCCGTGTCCCGTCGCCAAATGCCCTCAAGCTCCTTTGTCCGACTCTCTTCTCGCATCCCGTTACCACTTCCGGACACGGCAAGATCTCAAGTCCAAAACCCTTTGTCTGGTTTCGCGCCAAAACAGAGAAAGGAATCGTTTGCTTGGCGGGCCACCTACATAGTGTTACACTACCAAATAATCAAAGAGCTCTATGGACCACAGCAATCAACTTTTTCTCCTCTCAAATCAAAAGACGGTGCCACCTTGAGATAACCAGAAGATATCAAGAAGCGATGGTGTGAACATTATAGCGAACTCCTTAATCACCATCCAGTAGTTGACGAATCAGTATTGGATCTCATTAAGCAACATGATCCAATCATGGCTCTTGATGAAGTGCCTTCTAGAGGTGAGATAAAAGCTTCTGTCAGTCAAATGAGCAACAACAAAGCGCCAGGAATGGATGGCATAACAGCAGAGATTCTAAAGAATGGCGGTGAGAAAATGATTGATCTCCTGGAGCAAGTCATCCAAAGTGTATGGGAAAGTGAAGTACCTCAAGTACCATTCCTGGCGCTTTGTTGTTGCTCATTTGACTGACAGAAGCTTTTATCTCACCTCTAGAAGGCACTTCATCAAGAGCCATGATTGGATCATGTTGCTTAATGAGATCCAATACGATACTTGTGTCTTTGTATAAAAAGGGTTCGAAGTCGGACTACAGCAATTTTAGGGGCATATCTCTGCTGTCAATAGTTGGAAAATTGTTTTCAAGAATAATTTTAAATAGATTAGTTCGCACAATTGTCAATGGAATTCTACCAGAATCAAAGTGCGGTTTTCGTGCAAGCCGTGGGACTGTGGATATGATTTTCAGTGCTCGGCAATTGCAGGAGAAGTGCAAAGAACAGAATCTTCCATTATACCAATGTTTCATTGACTTATCAAAAACTTTCGATACCGTAAACAGATCAACTCTTAGGAAGATCTTACTGAAATTAGGCTGCCCTGAGAGATTTGTGGGTCTGATTCGTTCACTTCACAATGGAATGAAGGCCAGAGTTAGTTTCAACAGCACTCTATCTGCGGTAATATCTGTCAACAATGGGGTCAAACAGGGTGACATTTCTGCACCCATGTTATTGAATATCTATTTTGCCATAGTCTTTTATGAAAACTCAGACGGTATCTACATCAGATATCAGACATCTGGCAGTGTTTTCAATGTCTGTAGACAACTTTCTCAAACAAAAGTCTTTTCTTCATTGGTGAGGGAGCTGCTCTATGCGGATGACTGTGATATTGTTGCACATTCTGAAGATGAGTTGCAATGCTTTAGGAATCATTTTGTATCTGCATGTAACTCATTCGGTTTAAAGATCAAGCTTAAAAAGACAGTCGTCATGTACGAGCCAGCACCCGGATCGCCTTATATAGAACCAACTATCTTCGTTGAAGGTAACAAATTAGATGTAGTGCACTCTTTTGTATATCTAGGCAGTACCTTCTCTGAGAGATGCAGCCTCGACAGGGAAATCTCCTTCCGCATTGAAAGGGTTTCTCAGTCTTTTTTAGCACTTAATAAACGTGTTAGTCCCAACATGGTATCAAGTTATATATGAAAATCATTCTGTATAAAGTATGTGTTTTGACGGCCTTCCAGTATGCAAGCGAGACTTGGACACTATAAACACCAACTCAAAGTTCTTGAAGGTTTCTATCAAATGACAGTACCATGTTTCAGATACAGAAGGAAAGCAGGGCTACCAAGCACCCAGTCGATGGTAATGAAAAGTTGTCTTCGATGGGTTGGTCACATTGTGCGTATGGATGATGGTCGTCTGCCAAGGCAATTATTCTATAGTGAAATATGGGAAGGAAAGAGAAATTCATTAAAATTGAAGAAGAGATTTAAGTACACAATAATATATTATCTGAAACAATCTAGACTATCAGTGGACCAATGGAAAAAAACGGCTTCAGATAGAAGTGGCGGAAACTGATTCACGAAAGCATAGAATCCTTTGCGAATAGCTGTACGCAGTACAGTGCTTACAAACGTCTGATTCGCAAAGGCGAACAGGGTCCAGCACCGGGTCTACAAAGTCACTACGCTAACTGTGACATATGTAGAAAATTGTGCCTATCTCTTGCTGGTCTCAAAAGCATCTGCGTAAATGGGCAAAATCTATCTTGCACCCAAATAATATCACAGCAAACAAGATTGATCGAATGTGCCAATTCTGTGGCAAAACCTGTCGCAGCTTGGCTGGCCTGAAGAATCACCTACGAACACATACAATTTAAGGTGGGAGTAGGGGAGGAAGGAGAGGAAATGAGTTAAAGGTGGTGGTCACGGTCGAAACCGAGAGGACATCCATCATATATGTGTATATGTATCTATATATATATGTATATATATGCATATATATGTGTATATACGATGATCATTAAATAGGTTTCCAGACTTTTTTCGTATGGGCACTTTTATTGATAGTACACACATGAAACTCTAGTCCCCTTCGAAGTAATCTCCTCCGGCTGCAATGCATTTGTTGTACTGTTCCAAAATCTTCTGGAACGCCCCATGGAAGTCCTCTTGTGTGAGCGTGTCAATCACCTTCGTTACAGCCTCTTTCATCTCCTCAATTGTCTCATATCGACAGCCTCTGAGTTTAGCGTATAACCAAAATTCACAGGGAGCAAGGTCTAGACTATAGAGACGGTGAGGAACTGTCTAGATGCTCATCTTGGTCAAATAGTCTGTGACAAGGATGGAGTTGTGGACTGGTGCATTGTCCTGGTGGAAATGCCACTGACCCGATTTGAAGAGTGCTGGCCTCTTACGACGGAATCTTTTCCTGAACTCCCCTAAAACCTCAATATAGTAACCCTAACCCTTTGGCCAATCAACTCAGGTGTATTGACTTCCTTACTCCTCCCACACCTCTCATCATCCCTCAATGACTCCCTGCCTTCCTTGAATCTCTTATGCCATTCAAAAACTGATGCTCGATTCATGCAAGATGCTCCAAAAGCAGTCTGAAGCATTCCATACGTTTTTGTGGCATTTTTTTCAAGTTTAAAACAGAATTTTACTGCATATAGTTCTTCTAAAGTGTCCCCACGTCCAGATTGCATTTTAGAAATTCATCAACTGTGAAAATGAGGCTTTAGTAGGGTGTATTCCAATTCCTGCAGTAACTGTTCATTTGCACCTGAAATCATAAAAATTAGTCAGTCACCTCATAAGATGTATAGCAATAACATACTGAATTTTCAAGAGTCTACAACAATTCTAAATGCCTGAACAAAAATGTCTGGAAACCTATTGAAGGCAATATATATATATATATATATATATATATATATATATATATATATATATATATATATAGGCCCGTGGTGTAATGGTTATCGTAGTAGTTCAAACCCTGGACGAGACTGATTGCATTTCACATAGCACTAATACCTTTGGAAAAGGCATGGATCCAATTATTCTACCTCCAGCTATGGGTAAATATTAGGGAAGACTAGGTTCTTCAGCCTTGGTGAGGCAACTAGCATAGGAGAAGGAAAACTCTGAATTCAAACCTGTTAAACTCCGCTTAAAAAGTTGACCTCGTGTCATACCCTACCCGAGCAGAGGGGTTGGTAAATATGTATATATATTTGTATATGTATATATATGTTTGTATATATATATGTATATGCATATTGTTACCTCCTATAGCCTGTTCACCTTGGTTTTGGGAGTAGACTTGTCTCCTCTGTGAACTTTCTTTCCTTTTGATCTGGGTCATTTTGAATACTGTCTTGCACGGCTCATCGTTTGTTGATCCCTCAAGCCCCTTTGTGGCCTTGTTGTTTGAGTTGAGACTACTCTTATTTTGGTCAGGTGACGCTTGTGTCTCTAGGATTTTAGTTAGAATGATTCCGGCCTCGAACGTCGTTGAGATTTCTCCGGAGATAAAGGAACATACCGGTAACCTTTTTACATGTTGTATTCAAATTTTTAAGCAGGTTTTTATTGTTTGTTTGCGCTGGCCAGACGTTGAATAATCTTCTAATTTTTAATCCAAAATACATTTCATTTTGGTTATAGCCTATGTTTATACTTTACTTTCTTAAATTCACCGTGGTTGTGACATAAATGGGGGTTCAGCCCAAAAATGAAAAAAAAAATAATAATAATAATAATTAACAACGAACAACAATTTTTACTGCTAACGGAAATTTACTGATAGAATAGCCTAAACTTTTGCAAAATAATGCCTTTCTCTGTCACTAAGGTTTTGTCAAATCCCAACCGAGAAGACGAATTTAAGACCCTGATAAAAGAGAATTTATTGCAATTTGTCGTACATTTCGACCTGCAGGCGAATGGACAAATGAGGAAGGAGAGAATAAAAAAAATGTAGCAAGGAAAATAGTAGAGGAGGAAATAATAAAATGTTACAACACTGACGAAACCCTTCCTCAAGACAATATACTGCTACAGATAGAATTGGAGAAATTAAAGATTGAAGTGGGAAGATTAAAGTCATAGAATCGTAATACCACTTCTAACTCTGTTTTCGACGTAGCAAAAAATATAAGATTAGTTCCAAAGTTCTCCGGAAAATCCGTAGACAAGTATTTTTCCCAATTCGAAAAAATAGCTAAAAATTTAAACTGGTCGCGCCGTTTCTGGCCGACCCTAATACAAAGCGTTTTAACAGATAAAGCTGCTGAGTATTGTGGACTCAGCAGACTATACAAAAATAAAAACAGCCATACTAAATGCCTACGAATTAGTTCCGGAGACCTATAGGCAGCATTTTAGAAAATTAAGAAACTCCCAAACCAAACCTTTGTGGAATTTGCCAGGGAGAAGGAAGATATATTTAACCAATGGTTAAGGGCAGAAAATGTGGACGGTAGTTTTGAGAAATTGCCACAGTTAATCCTTATCAAGGATTTCCAACAATAGTTATTCCATGACCGAGCAACCCACCTCAGTGACAAAAAGTTGGATAGAGTTGATGAAGCAGTAGTCATTGCCGACTCCTATACCTTAACACCCGAGGAATTTTCACGAAATGAAAAACACCCGACCAAGAGAAAATTATAATATGAAAGCGACAGCCAGGTAAGTCACTCGTCCCCTTTCCCCTTCCCAAACAAAATTTGGTCTATGCCCTTTCTCCAGACAGAAAACGGAGCGTTTTCACAGTATGCCTGGAAAAGATTCTCCAATTACTTGTGCCTTCTGTAAAAGAAGCGGGCACATTATATCAAATTGTTTCAAACTAAAAAGGAAACGGGAGACTGCGGGCTCCCCTTATCCACATGCCTTCAATAAAAAAAAAATACCCTAAGGAGAGGGTTTTCGCCAGCTCAAAACTCCCACTAAACAGGAACCTAAACCAAATCCCCTGTTAGAAAATAACAAACCTTTCCTTTCGAAGGGAAGGGTCGCTATCGATGCTGGTTGTTACAAACCCATTCAAATATTGAGAGACACGGGCGCCTCCCAAACACTGCTGTTGGAGGGTGTGCTACACTTATCGAAAGGAAATACGGTGTTGTTGCAGGGTGTTGCAGGGTGTTGAACTGGGAACCATTAGTGCCCCCCTTCACCGCATTCATATAGATTCAGACCTAGTAACTGGCCCAGTTATTGTAGGTATTCGGCCCACTCTCCCTATCAAGAGTATTTCCATGATACTCGGAAACGATTTAGCCGAGGAGGGGATAAGGCCAGACCCAATCGTTACAAACCTACTAAATGAAAATAATGGCAGTGATGAAAAAAAAAACAAGACCTATACCCGGCCTTTGCCGTTACACGAGCCATGGCAAAAGACATGCTGAGAGTGATGCAGACCTTTATATCTCATCAGAGGGAGCAGGATCTGGTAACCGATCGTATGCAAAATAGTAGTCATCTACATGCCCTAAGTATTATGGAAGAAAACATGGGTAATAATTTCAGCCAGGACAGCTAATTGCTGAGCAGGGAAAACATCCTAATCTCATCCCTATTTTTAAAGGGAGCTTGCCTAGTGAAGAGGTGAATAAGGTTAGCGAATGCTTTTATTTAAACAATGGAGTCTTAATGAGGAAGTGGCGTCCACTTGATGCGAGTCCTGACGAGGAATGGAGGGTCGTTCATCAAATTGTAGTATCAGGGGTGTATCGACTGTATATACAGGATATAGCTCATGATACACCTATGTCAGGACACCTAAGAATTAACAAGACCTACAGAAAAATCCAAAACCATTTTTACTGGCCCAGATTAAAACAGGACGTTGCTCAATACTGTAGTTCCTGTCACACTTGTCAGATGTGCGGGAAACCAAACCAAAAATTCCCTCCTGCCCCTCTAAAACCCATTCCTGCTTTCGACGAACAGTTCACTAAGGTTTTGGTAGATTGTGTGGGTCCCCTCCCAAGAACGAAATCTGGGAATCAATATCTGCCCATGGGTATGTGTGCTTCCACACGTGTCCCGGAAACTATTCCCTTAAGGGATATCAAAGTAAAGAGCATTATTAAGACTCTTCCAAATTTTTTTTAGTTTTGTCGGCATCCCCTTAACTGTCCAGTCGGACCAGGGGTCTTACTATGTCTGGTTTGTTCCAACAAATAATGCACGAGCTAGGCATCAAACAGTACGTGTCCAATGACAACTACCCCGAGTCACAGGGAGCTCTCCAGCGTTTTCATCAATCTCTGAAATCGATGATGAAAAGATTTTGTCACCAGTATCACAAGAACTGGGATGAGGGTGTTCATCTAGTCCTTTTTGCTGCCAGAGAATCTGTTCAGGATTCCCTCGGTTTTACCCCCTTTAAACTGGTGTTTGGTCACACTGTTAGAGGTCCACTAAAGGTTGTAAAAGAAAAATGGCTGTCCGAAGCTACAAAAGATCCCTTGTTGGAATACGTTTCGAAATTCAAAGAGAAGTTAAGCAGTGCATTTAAAATTGCACAAAAAAACTTAGTGGCCTCCCAGAATAAGATGAAAACTACGTATGATGCAAATACGGAGGTTAGGAATTTTAAACCGGGAGATAGAGTCATGATGTTTTTACCAATTCCAAATCAACCCCTACGGGCAAAATTCTTTGGTCCCTATGTAATAGAGAAAAAATAGATGACTTAAATTATGTAGTCCTCACGCCAGATCGGCATAAGAAAAAGAGGATATGTCACGTCAATATGATAAAAGGTTATATCGAGAAAAACAACTCGAATATTAAACCTCCCCTTATGTTAACAGATAATAGGAAAGGAAATGATCGAAATCAAAATGGACAAAGTGTCGTGACTGATAATAGTGACTATGGAGAACATATCCCTCACCTAAAAAATTCAGAAATTATAGGAAATCTAGAAAAAATAGAACATATTATTAAGGGTTTTCGGACTATTGTCTTCATCTTTATTGTTATTTCCACAACTTTTCGGTCGATATGTCCTCTGGCCTTCTTCAGGTGTTTGTCGAACTCGAGAACCTTCACGGAACTTTTATTGAATTCACGGGGATCGCCTGTTCTGATTCCGTTAGCCATAACCGGGTACAAGTGTTAAGTATTCATGTATTGTCACTCGCCTACAGTCAGGATTGAACCTGCAACCTCCCACCGCGCCCG
This sequence comes from Sepioteuthis lessoniana, assembly GCA_963585895.1. NCBI lineage: Eukaryota > Metazoa > Mollusca > Cephalopoda > Myopsida > Loliginidae > Sepioteuthis > Sepioteuthis lessoniana. The sequence continues at coordinate 93,188 of CAUZXS010003726.1, forward strand.
CTAACAAGATCTATTGTTATAAGGTGAGTGTAAAACGGGTTGATGCCCCGATAACGTCTTCAGGTCCTGGACGCAGCTATTACCAGGTCGGGAATCGCGTGTGGTTCAAGACGGCGCAGAATCGATGTACCACAAAATTCGGCAATGGTCGGTTGACCGAAGTGATTAGGCCACAATCTGTCTTGGTGGACGGAGTACCCCGCCACGTAAAGGATCTGCGCCCGCGACACAGTGTGACATCGCTGGAGGAAGACTCTGATGGCACACCTTCTGAGAGCGAGGTAGAAAGGCTACTGTGTGACACCGAAGATACAGAATCAGACGATTCGCCGGAGGAAGGAGCCGTGGCGGAACCCCCTTCCGTTCCTTTGCGGAGAAGCACTCGGCGAAAGCGGCCGCCGCCAGACTGCCACATTTGTGATCATAAGATCAGTGGGGTGTTGCGAGAGAGGAAACTTACCTCCCGGATCAAAGCGCGTAAGACTATGCCTCGTGTGTCAAGCACTAGAAAATATGTCCACTTCCGAATGCAGAAGTTATAGTGCGCCGATCTCGTCTCTCGCGAGAAGAAATCTACCACATATGTAAATTTCAAAAGGCCGGAAATTGCATAAAAGAGCGTGCCAGCAGCAGGAACGGGTTGTTGTTCTTTGTGAACTGCTTTTTTTGACTGACAGAACGAACGAGTTGACTAGAGGTTTACTGAGGAAGAGCTGCAAGTCGCGTGAGATATTTTTTATCAACTGAAGCTACCCAATTGTCTGGAGACTGGGCTACAGCTCTTGTTTTACAACAATATATATATATATATATATATATATATATGTATGTATATATATATGTATATATTTATCATGTATATTTCCTAAACATGCTACGACGAAACACAACAGAACATACCCCCAGGGAATCTCGAGAGGGGGGAGCATGAGATTCCCGATAGGACGGACAACATGATACCCACCCCTTATTTCGATCAAAGGATTACGAGAAAGATTTGTGACTGCGGGAAAGAATGCAAAAATCCGCGTGGCCTTAAAATACACCAGGCCAAGATGAAATGTATGGATGAGAGAGGTCATATACTACGCACATTTTTACTCCCTGGTGAGACGAAGGAGGTGCACGGCCAGGATTCACACCACTGTGTCAAGTCCCTCCATGCAATAGATCGAACAACCCCATGCAGAGTAAACTATAAGCAGTCAAGTGGCCTTCAGCAAAGTGCAATAGTGAATGGATTCAGTTCGACGAAGACGTTAGCGAAATTATCCGAACATCAAAAGGCAACGCTGATAGGTGGTTAAACGTACTATCAACAATTGTTTTCAGCTATGCCAAGGAAAGATTTAGCTTACGTGAAGGTAAAAACGAAAAAATCTGCTGTAAGAACCGGAGGGCAAAGAAGATGCAGGACCTAAGACGTGAATTAAGGGCACACAAGAAAAAGTACAAACAAGCCAGTGAGGGAGAACTCCAGCCATTAACAGAGCTCAGAGAGATATAGAGGGCAAAACTAAGATCTTTACGGAAAGCTGAGTGGCATAGGAGGCGTCGGAAAGATAGAGCGAGAAAGAGAACATCGTTCCTCACAGATCCCTTCGGCTTCGCTTAGAAACTACTCGGTGATAAGCGAAGCGGCCAACTAAATTGCACGACAGAAGAGTTGAATACCTATCTTAGAGATAACTTGAGTGATCCAGGCAGGGACAAGGAACTAGGCAATCTGGAAGCTGTTATTAGGCCGAACCTGCCAACAACTAAGTTTGACTTAGAAGAACCTAGCAGGAAAGAAGTAAGAGAAGTAGTGAAGGCAGCTCGTTCAGCCTCAGCTCCGGGCCCTAGCGGGATTCCATACGGCGTTTATAAACAGTCTCCTCCAGCTTCTTTGGAAGATAATAAGGTGATATGACGAAGGGGAAGGGTTGCAGACCAATGGAGATTCGCAGGGGGGGTGGATCCCCAAAGAAGAAAACTCCAAGGAGATAAAGCAATTTAGGAGTATTTTTTGTTGAGTACTGAAAGTAAAATCTTTTTCAGCATTTGATCGCGACGACTGAGCAAGTATCTGTTGAAGAATAATTATATAGACACTTCAGTATAGATGGGCGGGATTCCAGATTTTCCGAAATGTCTCGAACATACTAGAGCCGTTACCCAGATATTAAGAGAAGCCAGAGAAGGTAGAGGTGACCTCGCCGTTTGTGGTTGAACCTCGCGAACGCATACGGTTCCATCCTGCATAAATTGGTAGAGGAAGCCCTAAAGAGATATCATGTACCTGGCAAGATCAGCGAATTAATCCTGGGCTATTATGACAACTTTCACGTAAGAATCTCATCCAAGATATTAATTTCCGACTGGCATAGATTCGAGAGGGGTATCATTACTGGCTGTACGCTATCAGCTACCCTCTTCACCCTGGCCATAATTATGATTGTGAAATCGGCTGAAGTCGAGTATCGAGGTCCAATAATGAAGACGGGAGAGCGCCAGCTCCCGATCAGGGCATACATGGACGACCTGACTATTACTACAACATCAGTTATGGGGAACAGGTAGATCCTACGCAGCCTTGAAAAACTGATAGCATGGGCGAGGATGAAGCTCAAGCCTGCTAAATCGAGGTCGTTCGTCATGAAGAAAGAGAGAACGGCGGACAAGTTCCGTTTTTCAATAGCGGGAACAATGATACCCACCTTGACGGAGTGCCCCGTAAAGAGCCTAGGAAAGATCTTCAACACCACACTGAGAGACACCAATGCTGTCCGGTAGGCAACCTGGAGTTGTGTCTGGTCAGAGTGGACAGGTCCGGCCGACCGGGCCGTTTCAAAGCGTGGATATATCAACATGCAGTACTCCCCAGGATTCTGTGGCCGTTATTTGTTTATGACTCCCCAATGACAATCGTGGAAGCCATGTAAGGAAAATTAACAACTACCTTCGAAGATGGCTCGGGCTTCCAAGAAGCTTGAGTAATGCCGCACCTCAAACGCACTGCAACTCCTTTTTAAAGGCTTGATGGAGAAATTTGTAATCTCATGAACGAGGGAAGCAATATTGTATAGGGACTCGAAAGATCCAAAAGTTACGACAGCTGGCATTGAAATTCGCACAGGAAGGAAATGGAGTGCAAAAAAAGAACTGGGGAATGTCTAGGAGCGATTAAGGCAGAAGGCTCTCGTGGGGACGGTGGCGATAGGTCGAACTGGCCTGGGCTACTTCCCCAGTACTCAAATTCACAAAGCCAGAGGGAAGCAGAGACGGAACCTAATTCAAGAAGAGGTTCATACAAGCGTTGAGGAAAAAAGAAGAAGCAAAATGGTAGTACTATCCCGGCAAGGAGCATGGACGCGATGGGAGAACTTTGTGAAAAGAAAAATAAGATGGTCAGATATTTAGCACGCCGACGCTAGTCGGTTGAAATTTCTAGTGCAATCAGTTCATGATGAACTACCGAATCCTGCGAATTTATTATCGTGGGGAAGAGCGGAATACCATCGTGTCCACTGTGTGCCGGAAAAGGCACACTAAGACACATTATGAGTGCCAGTCCAAGGGAATTAGGTGATGGGAGGTACCGTTGGAGACACGACCAAGTACTTAGGACGGTGGACGATACAGTGGACGCTGCAATCCGTGCGAACAACTACAACCCGGAGGCGAGGCCGATTTACTTCATCAAAGCCGGTGAATCCCCCCAACCTCGGCGTGTAAAATCAACTCTTGCCTACTATCTACCGCTTAAGACTGGCAGTGGAGAGTAGATAATCGGGGAACGATTGACGGTTCTAGAGCAGATCGCAACAACAACACTGCGACCAGATTTCATTCTTTGGTCAACCGAAACAAGGCAGGTGCTTCTGATAGAACTGACAGTCCTGTGGGAGAAAAACATCGATGTTGTCTGCAAAAGAAAGCTAAAAAAAATATCAGGAGCTAGTAGAGCAATGTAAATATAACAAATGGCGGACAGCATGTTATCCAATAGAAGTTGTATATATTTGTATATAATGTATATAATGTAAACATTTAAACAAAGATTCATATTGACAAAAAGAGAGTAAAAGACAAGTTTCCTCAGTATCAAGATTAGTTTCCCTCTAAGATTATACCTACTCGTATTATGGCTGTCAGCGTCTTACTACGACTGTCTGGTAGAGTAATTCCTCAATTTTTTTTTTTAACTTATCGGCATAAAGAAGGTAGGGAGGAAAAAGTTTCTTGTTTTTGGGGATTTTTTTTAGTAAAGACTTATTTGTCAGTAGGATTTTACCTGTTACCTTGATCCAATCCTGGCTCAGTGCGTGTGAGTGTACTCATACAAGATATAGAGAAAAGACGAGCAAGTGGTTTGTTTACCTTTATAATTCGTCGCGACTGGGAGGGAAGTGATGTATGTCGTTTTTCATTGGCCAATTCCATTTTAAAAGCTCATTAGCAGTAACATTTCAAAAGAAAAAATTTTCTTAAAGTGTGAACTGTGTGATTTTGCGTGCTTGGCGAACTTTTTACTGCAGGATCACCGGCCGTAACAATAGTTTCGGTAGGGTCACTTGGGAGACCAAGTATGATGTTGGAAGACCCGAAACTTGTAAGGACCACTGACGAGGAGATTCTGCGCACTTTTTTTAAGTGCGTGACTGCAACATATATATATATATATATATATATATGTATATACGTATATATATATATATATATGTATATATATTGTGATGAGGAAACACGACACCCTCATACATTCGCCAGGTTATGGGGAAAGGAGGTTCGACACGCTGGCCGTCAGCCGACTATAGCAGTAACCAAGAATTGGCAGTGGAAAGAAAGGCCGTCTCTCTTCAAACCAACCATATAAGCACTAAGTGACATGGTCATGGGTGAACCCCACCCTCTATAAGCCATGTATGCGTCAGCGGAGTGAGGTAGACCTACGACCATGATGGGTGCTGAGGAATAAACAGCCAAAAAGCCAACACGCGGTGATTTTTCAAACTACGGAAACTAACTAGTTGCCCTTTGTTCGTTGGAAAGGGGAGACACATAATTTGGGATACGGAAGAAACCCAACTTCCAAAGTCAGGCCATGAAGAGAACACCGAGAGAAAAGAAAAAGCTTCTCCTTTGAATGAATTCACACTCCGAGGTATGGTGAGCCTCGTTAAATGAATACCCAAAGAGAAGACTTGTCCACGAGGAAAGAGACAATAATTAATCTTGGTCTTATCTGAAATAAGACGTGCATCTCTCTATCAACGTGTTATGGCAGCCCAGGAACGGGAGAAAAAGGAAGAAAGAAAATATTCTTACAAAGTAAGTGAACATACAATTAAAGTATATTCAAATTTATCTTGCTGTATTCATGCTGACGTGAATAAAAGACAAATTACGGGAGGAAAGAATAGCTCTGATAAGATAGAGGAAAAAGAAGAGGGCATATTCCCCGAATGATAAACTTGAGATTTGGAGTACGGGCTCTGCCATTAAATCCCAAAGTCTAAAGGAAAGCTGTATCTACCGCTGACGAACTGTATTTTCACCTTCCGCCATTTAGAAGAAAGACTTTCTCGCTCTTGGCTTTTGCCTGAATTTTTTTTTCCTTTGTTTCTTTCTTTTATTCAATAAAAGAATATTGTTATTAATCTTGATGACCCAAACACGGCAGTTCAGAGTCCTTTTTTTGTTGTGGAAGTATTGTATTTGTCAAAGACCTTGTATTTGAGGGAGAATGCTAGCCAGTTAGCTGTGTTGACTTTTAATAATTCACCAATAACCAACCTAGTGGCTTTAAAATGTGGTCCAGCTAGGGTGTTGGTGATATCTGTAATATCAATAGTGTTAGCAAAACCACAGCCCACGTGTGAAACCCTGCTTTAACTGGTGGACTTGGTGGGAACGAATGGCACCCTCCAAGCCCGCGGGGCACATGGCGTCGTAACAATATATATATATATATATATATATGTATATATATATGTATATCTGAATATCTATGTATATATGTATGTATATGCAAATTTCATTAAACATAATAGACATCTTATGCCTACATATTCTCTTTTGGATCCGTTCGAATTCCCGTATTACTTTTATCGTATTCGGGGGGAATTGATTTAGGTATTGTCCGTAGTTGTATGTATCCCTAGTACTTTCTGCCCGACATTGGGCCATCATCAGGGGAGAATCTGTTACAAAAGTGATGTAACTTTTGTTTTAGCAAATTACAACTGTGTAAGGACGTCTTTGCAGTTGGAGATTATGGCACTTGCTTTTAAATGTAATTCTGTAAATAGTGCCAGTAGCTAAAGACATTTAAGTACGTTAGCACTGGTTTGAAAATTAATTCTATTAAGTGCTGGTTGCAGGTTTCTAATATATAGTGCTTCGAGAATCTGAAGTTTTTGTTTATTATTTTGATGTTCGAGTATTGTTGTGTTGTCGGTGAGAATTTTTCGTAGTTGTGTTGTTGGGCATGAATGTTTTTTTAAATGCTGAGCTATTGAACTTGTGTCAGAAAGGTGCATTATAAGTCTCCTCGACAGGGTAGTTGAGGTTAAACCAACATATATATTATTATTATCAGAGATACAATCTCCTAGGGGACATTTAAATTTATATATAACGTTGGTTTTTTGCAACACCCCAATCGAGGGAGAGGAGTTATTTCTAATGACCAAATTCGAGGTTTTAAACTTATTATAATATATAATAAGTTTTATTTTTTTATTAGGATCAGTGGGGAGTATGTTTTTGTGAATCAATGTTTTCATTATTTTTTCATCGGATTTATAATTGTAGTGCATTTGGTTACGATAAAAAAGTTTGATATATGTTTGTTCACTGGATGGAGTAGTACACTGTTTATTTTGTTGGTTAACATTTTTGATCATACGTTTAATTTGTTCATCAACAATATAGTTAGGAAACCCATTATCGATGAGAGCCTGTTTTATGTTTTTTACCTCTTTATAAAATATTGTTTTGGAGGAGGAGATTAGTTTGGCACGGGATATTACATTACGAATAATTGCTTTTTTATATCTGAAGGGGCATTCACTTTTAAAGTTGAGGGTACAGGAGTTATTACTAGAGGGTTTTTTGTAGGTGGAGGTAGTGAAGTTATTATTGTTGTTAGTATCAATGAGAACATCTAAAAAGGAAATTTTATTGTTTTTGTTTAGTTCATGAGTAAAGTTAAGAACTGAATTGTTTTGGAAGGTATCTTGTAGTATGTTGATTTCGTTAATATTATTAGTAAGAATAAGAATATCATCAACATATCTTAGGTATATTGGAGGTTTTTTTATGCTATTGAAAATTCTATTTTCGAGATCTGACATGTAGAAATCACTGAAAATACGATAAAAGTAATACGGGAATTCGAACGGATCCAAAAGAGAATACGTACGCATAAAATGTCTATTATGTTTAATGAAATTTGCATTAACGAAGAAATGCTGCCTAAATATACATATGTATGTATATATATATATATATATATATATATATAAGTATACATATATGTATATATGTATATGTATTTATGTTGTGACGTGGTATGCCCCTGAGAGGGGAAAGGTAGGATTAATATCCCTTACCCTTCTGTGTTTGAACTAACAAGCTTCAAAGACTGACCACTAAGGCAGTCAGAATGCATATCAAACAAAACTACCTGCACTCCATAACCTATAATTGGTTGGACAAAGAAGGGAATGTAGATCATTGTAGTAGCCCGAACGAAATAGAGAGGAAGAAGAAAAAAGATGCGAAATGATTGGCCAGAGCCTTTCACACCAAAAATAGTGCCTTTTCGTCAGAGGAAAGTTGGAAGGGGATCTTGATTTTGAGGACAGAAATCGACAGATAAAGACATCGGTTTACAGCCCGCTCCAGGGAAAGAGTGGAACAGAATCTTTGGACAAAAGATAACAGAATCGCCTTCAGCCAGATTCTAGATAAATGCCGCTTGCCCATAAAAGAAAGGAATCTGCAAAGTAAACCCTTCAAAAAGATAAGTACAACTTAAAACTGTTTTTCCTTCTACCCTTCCTAACTTTTGGAAATTATATATATATTCAGAAAAAGAAAGAAAGAGATTGAAAGTATTTGTTTCATCCACCGTAAATGAACGAGTGGACTTAGATACTCCCTCAAGTAAAAGAAAGAAAAGTATAAAGAAAAGAAAAGGAAAGAAAGAAAAGAAGAAAGAGAGACATTTGCGTTTAAGACTGTCTGCTGGTTTAATATAGCCGGCACCTTGAAAAGAAAGAAAGAAAAGAAGAAGGAATTGTTTCTTAAATCTCATAATTATTTGTTTGGCCCTCAATTATTAAAATTTTGTTACAGTTTAAATTTTCCCTTATGTTGAAATCTATTCGTTATGTTGTTTATCTATCGAGTTGCCTTCTTTTGCACATTATCTTTTTCAGCTTCGTATCGCTTTAATTTATTCTCGCTAAATGTCTTATTCATCTTAAAAACATTACAAGGGAATTTTGGAAATTTAACTACAGTGAAATATATTTTGTTTTAACCTAGAAGTCCATGCTTTCCGTTATCCGAGGGGTTAGGAAAATGAAGGACTTGGTGGGGTATGTGAACGTGAAATTAGAAGCCCCCTTGCCAGCGTCGAGATGAGTCTAGCCCCAAATTAACCCCCACATTATTTGCTAGTAACCTTATGCCTGAAACAGGAGTCTTGACTAGGACATTTTTTGCGAGGGGTCAAGAGCCAAACTTCCCCAATGTCACATGCGCATAAAATTAACTCTCGTCCTGAGATAGATATTTTATCCCTGTCACAATTTAAACATGTATGTTTATATATATATATATATATATATATATATATATATATATATATATATATGTATGTGTATATATATGTATGTATACGTGTGTATATATATATATATATATATTTACTTAGATATGTTAGAGTCCTGGAATTTATGGCCCTTTGAATATCAGAGATCATGGTAAGAAGTTGGAAGTAATTGGATTTATCTCTCCCCTAGGTCTTAAAGAGACAGGTCTTTGTGGTTTTCATCATTCTTTCCCATATGCTTCCCATCCATATGGAGTTCAAGCGTATTTTTATGCGATTGATAGTGTGCCTGATAAAATTGTTTCTGAACTCATTACTGTCCAAATAATGTTTTATTATATCTTTGCCAAGTCTATTGTCAAAGTATCTAAGATTATCACTGTAAATGAAGGAAGGTATTCTGTATGAGTTACAGAATCTGATAAATGCTTGTAAGAATGCTTTTGTTCTCATATTTTGTCAATATCTATGTGTATGCTTTTTATTGCCAAACAAGTGAATATTGATAAATACATTTTCTCAGCCTTTCCATTTCTTTTTACCCACAGGTGCCCAGTATAATCAATTTCTGTGTTTTCATGGGGATTGACGAAGTTCACACAGTGCTTAGGTACATCAGTAAGACTAGGATACTTAAAGGCCCAACTGTTATATCTTTTACAGATGGTGCATTTGCTCAACACTGTCTTTACTGCTTGTCTAGCTTGAGGGATCCTGAAACCAACCATCTTGATTTTGGTTATCGTGGTGCTAATCCCTAGATGTTTGGATTGTTGGTGGAATCCATTGATCAATAATTCTGTATAAGAATGGTGTTTCCCTAGTAAGATAGGGTATTTAACCTCACATCCATAACTTTTGGAATTAGCAATTCCTCCATCCATCCTTAATATACCTTCTTGGTCCAGGAAGACATTCACCATGGAAGGGGTTTTACTCTTTGTTGAGTCCTTTAAAAAGGATAGTTCCCTACGGAAGCCTTCTTTCTGCATGGTCTTTATTAGATATGATTTTGCTAGCTGCAGGTGATCTGTATGATCGGTTCTCTTGCATTTGTAAAGGAATTTGTAGACAAGAGATGTGACTTTATTTAATTTCTTCCAGTTGGAAAATTTAAAAAGGATACTACTGGCTTCACATATGATTCTATACTATTGTAATAAATTTTTGAGGAAACAGAATTTTTAGATTCCGTAGATAGGCATTCAAGTCTGCTCATAAGCCATTCTTTTTTGTCTTTAATCACCCAATGTGGTCCATGGGACTAAAATTCATACATATTTTCAAATTTTGCTATGGTGATTCCTTTGGGTATCAAATCTGCTGGGTTATCAGTTGTATGTACATACTTATATTTAATCCTAATATCAGAGCTTTTCTCAATTTAGTTCTTTATGTCATTTATATCCTTGACTCTGTTTCCTGTGAATATATTTTCTATTTTTATATTGTCCTTTAATAGCCAAGGTAACACTACTTGGGCATCTACAAATATATAAATGTCTGTTATTACTGCAACAGAATAACCTCTTACTACAAAATGTAAAGCTTTAAAGGCAATGAAGACTGCCAACAATTCCAATGATGGTAACAATTTGGATTTTACAGGTGCCACTTTGGTTTTTGCAAAAAATAATTTGAGAAATTCCATTTTTCACTCCATATATCACAAACCCATATGCCTGGAGTGAGGCATCACAGAACACACAAAGCTTAGTTCCTATAGAAGCTTCTACGAGTAAAGTTAAATTTATTCAATACAGTTAACTCTTCAGCCATTGAAGCCCACTTGGATTGTATATGTTGAGGAATCTCTGTATCCCAATCCAAATTGAGTCTCCATAATGACCTTAGAATTAGTTTTGATTTGACCATGATTGGGGCATAAAGAGACAAAAGATCAAAAACTTTGACACTCTGGGTTAATATACTTCTTTTGGTTTTAGCTCCCTTATCAATGGAGCTAGTTGTTAGGTTTAATCGGTCTTTATTAGGATCATAGTTGTATCCAAGGACTCTCTCAAATTTAGAATTGTGTTGGCTAAAGAAATTATCCTTTGCATCTGAGCTTTTAATTCTTTAAAAATGGAATTGCAGGATCTTAACGAGATTTTCTTCCTGGAATCTGATTACAGCCATTTTGTAGATGTACATGAGTTTACTGTTATCGTCATCTGAGACTATCAAATTGTCTATGTAAAAATTATTCTTTATCATTCTCATGCAGGTTATTCCATGTCAATTCACCAGGGCATTACACCCACCAATACCGAATTACTTGAAATTTGGCACAAATATTCCCCTTCATGAGTTAGAAAAAATTACGAAATTATTTTGTAGTAGACCTTACCATTCTGACTTTAGGGAAGTGTAAAATTTTCATATTTTGCATCTAAAAACGTCACAGAATTTCAGTGTTTTTTAAGAATAAAAAAAAATACTTCTACATATTCAATATTTCTGAAATTTGGTTGGAAGAACGAAAAAAAGGACTGCAGAATCCAAATATTTTATTATTTTAACCCTATACTTGATAGAAAATATAATTTTGCTCACCTAAAAGCATGCCCCCCCAAATCACCAATTTTTTACCTATGTAGCTTCTGGCCAGTCTGTAGAAAATGTGTCCTCTTCAATTTTCATAATATTTTTTTTCTTAGCATCTACTATGACTGCTTAAGTTCTCCAAAGAATTTTGTGAGGGTTTCAAGTCTACTTTAAAAGATATGACCCTGCCAAATTTATAGTTTTTTTCCTATGTACGTACGGGAATTCAGTGAAAGATTGATAAAGACAATCCTCCTAATGCTCCAGGACTTCTCAAATGTTCATATTGTGCTAAGTGAGTTCTCAAACTATTCAATAAGATTGTCTTTATTAATTCAAAAAGAAAATAATTTAAATATATTTTGCAGATATTACGTTTTGTATGGTAGATTGTCTTTAACAAGTGATAAACATTGACTGATGCAAGATGATCAACACTGGATAGAATATTTGTAGATGGCATTGAACATGAGAAAAGAAAATTTTGAAAAATTTTATTTTGAATTATTTTCATGAAACAAAAAACATTTGATTTTTTTATTCAAAAAAGAATGTGAATTTTTAAAACCTAGAATATTTGTAGTTGGCACTAAACATTTATATATATATTCATTATATTAGCAAATACTATATGAGCAAATATTCTGTTCACTGTTGATGTTCCTATGACACCAAATGGTAGAGTTTACCATTTGTCCAAAGTGGATAAATTATCTGTGCAAAAAATTGTATAAAACAAATTGTATACAAAACAAACAAAAATTGTATACAAAACAAACAAAACAAATTATATACAAAACAATAAACAAAATTTGGTGTACAGCGTTGTTTAAAATTTGTATATTTATTATTATCACTTTCTTCTAAATAAAAAAAAACATGTTTTTGTTTCATGAAAATAAGTTTGAAAAATTGAAATATATTTATCACTTTTAAAAAATTATCTTCATTTTTTTTCAATTTTTCAAACTTATTTTCATTTCAAATGTTTTTTGTTTCATGAAAATAATTCAAAATAAAATTTTTCAAAATTTTATTTTAATTTCATGTTCAATGCCATCTACAAATATTCTATCCAGTGTTGATCATCATGTATGAGTCAATGTTTATCACTTGTTAAAGACAATATATCCGTACCATACAAAACGTAATATCTGCAAAATATATTTAAATTATTTTCTTTTTGAATTAATAAAGACAATCTTATTGAATAGTTTGAGAACTCACTAAGCACAATATGAACATTTGAGAAGTCCTGGAGCATTAGGAGGATTGTCTTTATCAATCTTTCACTGAATTCCCGTACGTACATAGGAAAAAAACTATAAATTTGGCAGGGTCATATCTTTTAAAGTAGACTTGAAACCCTCACAAAATTCTTTGGAGAACTTAAGCAGTCATAGTAGATGCTAAGAAAAAAAATATTATGAAAATTGAAGAGGACACATTTTCTACAGACTGGCCAGAAGCTACATAGGTAAAAAATTGATGATTTGGGGGCATGCTTTTGGGTGAGCAAAATCATATTTTATATCAGGTATAGGGTTAAAATAATAAAATATTTGGATTCTGCAGTCCTTTTTTTTTGTTCTTCTACCAAATTTCAGAAATATTGAATATGTAGAAGTATTTTTTTTTTATTCTTAAAAAACGCTGAAATTCTGTGACATTTCTTTAAAAGCAAAATATGAAAATTTTACACCCACCTAAAATCAGAATGGTAAGGTCTAGCACAAATAATTTGGTATCAGTAGGTGCAGATTTCAACTTTTTGCTAGTGTTTTGACATGGAATGACCCATGCATCCATCATCTGGATATCAATTGATATGATACAGTAGAATGAAATTCAGTATGAAAGGGCAGGTATTAAACCTGAATAGTAGAGTCTTGTAATGATAGCACATAAGTTCGTTATTCTTCTTGATGAAAAAACAAAATCATTTCTGATCCCTTTCTGTTTTCAACCTTATCACGAGAAATCTATTCATCCTAAATTTCAACAATATTTCAATTAAATTGTTAATTAAATTGATTCTAGGATAGGAGGCTTCATTTAAGGAATAGTTGCTGTGTTTTCAAGGAACAATTGAATACAGGCCTGATTTTAGTTGTAACCTGTTCAGTATTTTTGATGACAAGCCAATGAGGAATCCAAATAAACTTTCCAAATTCTTCAAGCTGTATCTTCAATCTCGCAATGATTCCATCCTTTTCCTGTTGGAAAAAAACCTCATGGTATGCTTCATCAAGTGTATTTTTTCTCAAGGATGTCATGGTTCTATCAAGAACTATAAGTGCCACATGAAAATTTGATGGTATTCTATTTACTCTGTTTTCAATCCATAGCAGCAACTGTTTTTGAACTCTATGGAGTTCTCAAATTCTTTTATTTTTTTCTTGTCATAACCACTTCAGAGGCATTGGCCACTGCAGCATCAATAGCAAACATGTTTTGCAGATTGGTATTCATTTGTGATGCATTAAAGGCTTCTTCACTGTCAGGCAATTCATCCCAAGCATCCAACATATTTCATCCTGACATAATTCTCAGGACAATGTGCATGTTCAGAGAGCACTGTATAGTAATTTAGCAGAGTATTTGGAGGTGGTCTTTTGGCGACAGATTTTTGTTGGTTGAATAAAAAATTATTGCAGTTTCCAAAGGGAGCAACTCTTTTTGGTGTTAGCCATGCTTTGCCCCTCATACAATTAATAATTTTTAAGTTGTCCATTTGTTGAATTAACTCTACACCAATCAAAACTGATATTTTTCTTTTATTGTTATGTCTACTAAATGTAAATGCAAATTTTGAATTACATTGCTTTAGATTCTTTTCAATAGATCTTAAATGTGGGAATTGGTAGGGAATATTGAATTCTTTATCAACTAGTACGGGGGCGGGTTGTTTCCTTTCCATCACCAAAACAAATTTTTTATTTCACTAACTGGAAATTTTTCGTGGAACAGCTAGTATAGGTGTTCAGTGGTAATCTTACCTCCTTTATTTGTCCTTTGTTTGGTTTCATATAGTAGGTGATGTTGCTAGAGAAGTAAGATCATTGACTCCCTATGTCAAGTATGCAATTTACTGCCATTACCACAGCAAATATGTATCATTATTTTGGCTTATTCCCAAACTAGTATAAGGTGAAGTGGTTTTAGGTTTGTCACACAGTGCTGTTTTCCAATATATAATTTTAAACTGTTAAGGTAATTCTTTTTTTAATAGAACATGTGGTCTTACTTTTAATATTCAATTTGACAAGAAAATTTTTTTTTTTTCAAACAGGCAGACATGAAGAATTTTTCAATATATTATTTTTAAACTAAGGTTATTTTCATTTTTTAACAGAAAACGGTGTTTAACTTTTAATATTCAATTTGACAAGAGAATAATTTTTTTTTTTTCTCTTAGCGCTTGCTTTATTTTGGCAGAATCACTTTGTGGTTAGCAACTTGCCACAAACATCGTAACAAATCCAAAATATGTAATAGCAAATTTTGGGGCAAGTATGTTTTAGCAAAATGCCACAACTGAGGTTTAGCAAATTTTGCTTCAGCAAAACTATGGGAAATTTTAACGACCCCACCCCATATGGGTTGTAAGAAAGAATAAACAATGCAGTAAGATATTTAAGTAAGAAGTGCAAAAGAGTTGCTAAAGCATATTCCTTTAGTGGTCAATAGTCTTTAAGAGAACAAAGTTAAAATTACAATACACTTATCAGTGGTTGGTGAATGTCCTGTTGTCTTTCTGTATATTTTCTGGTTGTGTTTAAGACTGTTTTAAGAGGACTGTGGACGTTGGGTTTCATAGGACTCAAAATTATCTTCTAGATTCTGTTTGTACAGTTGGATGGTCGGCCAACACCCTTTTTTACCAGGCTCTCTTTCACTACGTCTCACCTCGTGGAGACCCTAGGTCGCTTCTCTCTCGTCTGGTCATGCCCAAGTCACATGCTTAAGTCACCTGCTCCAGTAATTCCGTCCTGTCTTCTCTCTCGATCCTTGGCCTCTCTACATCTGGGTACACAGCTGTCTAGAGGATAACTTGTACTTTTCTTATACATGATAACTGTTCTGGAAATGAGTTATCATTCTACACTGAACTGAAATGTGAAAGTGAACTCTCTAATAAAATGTAAAATAATTTTTTTTTTCAAATTACAATAAAATATTACTTTAAAATTTTTTCAGTGAACTTGAATGGGTGCACATGTAGACTCAAACCAATTTTATTATAAAATGCAAAACATGATTTTACTATAGAAAATTAATTGAAAATGATACTATTTATTTTCTTAAATCATATAATTACTAATGATTTTACTATAAAATTCATTGTAAATTCTTATTATAAAGATACATTGCAAATGATTTTACTATAAAATGTGTTCAAAATTATTTTTACAATAAGAATGCTTTGCAAAAAGATTTTACTCTAAAAATGCATTCTTATTTGTTGGTTGGTTGCTTGGGTTTTATGGCATATTTGTAGGTTATTTAATGCCAAATCCATTTTTATGCAAATAGTCAGTTCTATGTCAAACAATCCAGTTTAGCATGAGTACACAATTTAATTATCAAAAACATTTCTATTTCAAGCTATTCACTTTATTCAAACAGCTGAATTAGCTGAATTTGAACAATTCAGCTAATTCAGTTTAGTATAAGTATAGATTTTCTTCACACACAGTTAAATGTCAAGACTGTTCTATATTGTTTAATATAGAACTGTTTTAGTGTAAGTACAGTTTCAATGTTAAAAACAGTTTCATTTCAAACAATTCAGTTTAGCATAAGCACACAGTTTAAATGTAAGTATAGTCTAATTGTCAAAAACACCTCTATTTTAAGCTATTCAGTTTAGTCAAACAGTTCTAATTCAAACAATTCGGGGGGGGGATCCTCGTGGTGTAATGGTTAAAGCGATGGACTGTGGAATTACAGTAAGCGAGTTCGTACTCCAGTCGCACTATTATGTTCACTTTCAGGCAAATACCCTTGGGAAAGGTATGAACTCCCTTATTCTCCCAGCTATGGGTTAAATAGTACCACAACTGTTCTTCTAGAAGAATGGCTTTGGCATTAAATAACCTACAAAAGGTTGATATGTCATTACACGAAGAAACAAAACCAAAATCAAACAATTCAGTTTAACATAAGTATGCATTTAGTTCTATTTAACCCATAGATAGGGCCCTATCAGGTGCTACCATTCCGGGCCAAAGTGGACCTGAGAGCAATGGCAATGAAGGAGTGCTCCGCATTCCCCAAAGCTCTGCATTCCCCAAAGCTCCACATCACTGGAACCTCACTATCAGACTGTTTAGTGTCATATCCAGCACACTCAGTGGGGGGTGCTTACCCCACTGCAGAGGAGCAATCAGTGTAATCTACAGCCCCAGCCAACTGGGCAATACACAGAGTTAATGTCAAAATGGTTTTATTTCAGATAATTTAGTTTAGCATGTCAAAACATTTTCTATTTTAAATAATTCAGTTTAGCATAAATAAGCAGTTTAAATACAAAAAAACAGTAAAGTCAAGAAACCATGGCTTAGTTCTATTTAACCCATAGATAGGACCCTTATCAGGTGCTACCACTCCTGGCCAGAGTGGACTCGGGAGCGATGGCAATGAAGGGGTACTCTGCATTCCCCAAAGCTCCAGTATTACTGGAACCTCACCAACAGATTGTTTAGTGTCATATCCAGGACATTCGTTGGGGGGGGTCTTACCCCTCTGTAGAGAAGCAGTCGGTGTATTCTTCAGCTCCAGACGACTGGGCAAGCATTCTTACAATGAAAATACAATGTATTTGATTTTACTATGAAATAAAACATAAAATATATTTGATTTTTGCTATAGTTTAATACGGAATTTTCTTAACTTGTTACGTATTCAATTTTTGAGAAACTTGAATTTTCTTAACCTAGGCAAATATATAATTCAAATTGTATATATAAATAGATAATTCAATGAAAAGTTAATTTACTTTAAAGAAAGAACACGTACATGATATAACTGCGAAAGTGTCATGACACACAGTTTTTAAAGCCCTGGTTCAGTGTCGCCAATGCTAAAAACTAGTTTGGAATGTTCAGCTCCTAGATCAGGGGTCCCAACCTTTTCAGCCCAAGGGACACAAAGCTTAACTTAAGATCTTTAAAGGACAGAAAAAAATAACAGCTAAACTCACAAGGTAACATAATTTGACAGGAGCACATCAGACAAGTGATGATTTGACAGTTGCGAATGCAGCGGACTGTTGGCATGCTTCAGTTTGGAGAACAATTGTTCACAGCGATAAGTGCCAAACATGATGACTACTTCCTGGATGTTGGTGATAAGGTTGGAGAATCATCCAGAAGGAAGCACACGGTTTAAATGTAGATCGAGGATGTAGCGAGCAAGAAATTTGGACTTCGAAGCTGAGATTACTTAGAAAGCATCCTGTCGGGATAGGTAAGTCACCCTCCCCAATAAATGAAAGGGGTGTCTTGGGTATGTCATTAAACAACATCTGACAGTGAAGCTCCAGTTCTGGAGTGAAGATACCTCTTCAATGCCATTATTCCCAGATCCACTCTGACTCCAGGTGGTAGTATTTGTTAGGGTCCCAGCTAGGGGTCAAATAGATCTGTTTAAAATACTCGTAATAGACAGGATTGTGTCCCAAAAAACTCATGAAACAACTACACAAAAAATGTAAATATGAGTATACAATAAATGCGATTTCCAAACATCTAAGCATAAAATAATCCTAGACGAGTTGACATGCAGTTAATACCTTCTGAACACTGAAGATCAATGAGTTCTTCTGCAGTTGTACTTCTTCAGGCAACATCATAAGGAGAAGAGAAAATTTTGAAAGATTAGGGATCTCCGACCTAGGTAGACATTAGACAACTAATTTTGCTTTGAAATAGCCGGCTACGGGAGGTAACTTTTGTCGAGCAAAGGGCAATAACTCTATTTTAATTGGACTTGAGCAGTGCGCTTTATTTTACTCGTTCTTTTATTTTACTTGTTTTTTCTTCTGTTCTTCCTCCTCTTTTTTTACGAGGTATTTGTAAAATGGCTGCAAAGAAAGAAGAGGAGTTCTACAATAACGCAAAGAATTATTGGGAAAGGATTCCACCTACAATCGATGGTATGTTAGGTGGATTTCCAGAAGTTTCTACGGTCGATGTGAAGACGTCATTATCCTTTTTACGGCCGTATTTAACGGTTTGTCAAACTTTTTATTTTAACTACTTACTTTTTTTTACATAATACTTACATAGCCTTTTTTTACTTAATTTTTTTATTGTTGTTATTGCACATAATTAAGTTGTTTTATTGAATTTTCTGGCTTAAATTACGTACAAAAATAACACAATTGAAAAAAGAATTAAAATAGTTTTATACATTTAAAAATATTTATCTATCCTCTTTTCTTTAAAAAAAAAAAAAAAAAAAAAGCAAAAATCAAAACTCTGCGAGACTGACCAACACATTTAAATTTGTTTGTTTTTTAACGAACCATTACCGATGAATTTGCAATAAATACACTTTTTAGAAAATTCTTCAACTACTTGATTTATATTTCAACTTAAAATAATTTTTAGAGTAGTTTGTTTTGGTTTTTATTTTTGTTTTTTTTGTTTGTTTTTTTTTTTTTTTGGAAATAAAAGGATATGAAAATAACAATAAAGAAAACTGGCAAACACGATTCCTGTTTTGTACTTCAATGGTTTCTACGGATGAACCATTTTGCAACAATGACGCAATAATCGTTTTTTAACGATTTCAACCCTTAACGTTTTTGCTAAGAAGGTTATTCTTTTCTTTTTAGTCTAGTTTGATTTTAAATAAATACCTCAAATAGAATTAAAGTTTGTTTCACGATAATTAATTTAATTATATTACTTTCAGAAAAAAACAAAAACGA
>CAUZXS010003727.1:0-50932 GCA_963585895.1 Sepioteuthis lessoniana
ACCAGTCAGAATGGACATGGGAGTAATGAAGGATACTACACAATTGCAAGACCTCAAGAACTCTCACTGTTTAATGGCATATCAACCTTCATTGTTTATTTAATGCCAAAATCATCCTTGTAGAAGTAGTACTTTTTTTTTTTTTTTTTTAACCCAGAGCAAATAACCTTGGAAAAGGTATGAACACTCTCACCATCAGATGCAGTTTAGTGTCATACCCAGGACATCCCTTTAAGAGTGGGCTCTTAATCCTCTGCAGGGGATACAATCAGCATATCCTAAGCCCCACCAATAGAGCATTTTTTTTAAAGAAAATGTTATAAGTATCTGCTGAATAAGGTAACAACTTCTCTGCATAACTGTAACAAATTTTGTCTGTCCATCAAAGAAACATATCGTCTAACATTATTTTGAAGGAATAATAGAGCCTTTCTCTTAAACTAATAAATAACTTAAATACTTTCTGTCAAAGAGGGTAAAGATGAGAGTTATTACCTATAAGGGATTTTTCCTTTTTTAGAGTTCTGTTAATTTTTTTGTTATGTTATTATCAATATCTGATGTGATCACTCTGCATAGCCAATGTGTAGAACCCACCTCTCACCAACCAGGGACTCCAGAAAGGAAGATTCCATATAGTTTCTAAGAATACTATTTTATGAAATTTGACATGTAGTACAGTGGAGGATTCATACATTTTATATGAACACTATTAGATGAAAATTGACATGTAGTAGTGTGGGAGCCTTGTATTATAGATGGAGTGAGGTATATTATTGATTTGGGGAAGCATGAGCTTAAGGTGTATAGTAAAATAACAATCATCTCAAAATATCAGGTTTAGTAGTTCAATGGGTTGACTATATGAGTAATTGTATATGAACTAAATATCTAACAACCTTGTCTTTAAGACATAAAGACTTGACATTTGAATGTTGAACAAAATATTACCACTAACCATAATGTTTTTATAGGCATACTTATTTTTATTGTTTTAAATTTCAAACATCTTAAACTAATCCCTGTTGTATATTACTCATGACCATAGCTCTAAAATTGGTTGAATAAAAAGTTAAGTTGTTAAAAAATTATACTCAGCACATTCATTCATGTCAAGTTATCCAAACTGTGATAATATGAAGACCTGGAAAGTGGAGCTATATAAATATTAAAAATATGTCATAAGACAATTTTAAGAAAATTGTTCAAGGTTTATAAAGAAATGAATTTTTTGGACAGTAGAGTAGGTGATGGGGGAGCAAATTTTTATTAATCATTTTCAGTTGATCATATTTATATTTCAGACAATGCAAGGGCAGATACACTAAGAAATACATGGATTTATGATATATAAACATAAATAAAAAAAAACAAAAAAACAACACAACCTCCCCTGGAACTTCACCCACTTGAATAATTAACTAAAGATCAGGTGCCATAAAAGCACTGAGCATATGTTATATGATTGTAAAGGCATATGTGAGAGAGAGAGAGAGAGAGAGAGAATGTATAATACACAAATAATATATGAATATATATTAGCCTATGTTGCCCAATCAGCTGGGGCTATAGAATACACCGACTGCACCTCTGCAGAGGGGTAAGACCCCCCCCTCAAATGAATGTCCTAGATATGACACTAAACAATCTGATGGTGAGGTTTCAGTGATGCTGGAGCTTTAGGGAATGTGGAGAATCCCATCATTGCCATTGCTCCCAGGTTCACTCTGGCCCAGAATGGTAGCACCTGATAGGGCCCTATCTATGGGTTAAATAGAACTAAACTGCATACTTAAGCTAAACTGAATTGTTTCAATTAGAACTGTTTGAATAAACTGAATAGCTTGAAATAGAAAAGTTTTTGTCAATTAAACTGTGTACTCATGCTAAACTGAATTGTTTGAAATAGAACTGATTATTTCTATAAAAATGGATTTGGCATTAAATGACCTACAAAAGTTGATATGCCATAAAAACCAAACCAAACCAACATTAGCCTATGAGTACCTATACTGATCACTAAACAATGAAAAGCATAGCATACAACATAGACAAAATATTTCAATGTATGTATTTCAGCCCCTATGCCAAGGAAACAAGGTCAGTTTTTTTTAAGCAGAGTACAACTGGCTTGAGTTTTCCTTCTCCTAGACCAGTTGCCACACCAAAGTTAAAGATTCAGTCTGCCCTACTATTCCCCCATAGCCTGAGGGAGAAGTTGAATTCATACCTTTTTTAAGAGTATCAATGCAATGTGAGATGCAAACAGCCTTGTCCAGGATTGAACTCTGGTTGCCAAGTTCACCTCATTGCAATGTAAGTAAACATAAGGATATATTTGTATAGATTAGTTTTGTTTGACCAATAAAATATACGTATATTCCATCACATCTGTATGTGTGTGTAGGTAGGGGGTGCATGCATAAATTAATGCCCTTAGACTATACATATAATGTACACACACAAAAAAAATAAGCATATATATAAGAAAGGAAGCACTTGTGGTATAATGACTATTATCATATAAATGCTATCTGTCTGAATTTTTGAGACGAGGCTTGATGTGTATTATTTTTTTGACTGTTGTCTTCATCTTTATTGTGTTG
Organism: Sepioteuthis lessoniana; assembly: GCA_963585895.1. Taxonomy (NCBI): domain Eukaryota; kingdom Metazoa; phylum Mollusca; class Cephalopoda; order Myopsida; family Loliginidae; genus Sepioteuthis; species Sepioteuthis lessoniana. The sequence continues at coordinate 2,607 of CAUZXS010003727.1, forward strand.
AATTGAAATAATGTTTTGGCTGCTGTATCCTCTACCCTTCCTCAGGTGTCCCTTGTTTATCTGAGTATAGAAATGATTCGATCTGGGAAATCATTTTTTTAAGTTCAACGGTTGATCAAACTTTAAAAAATGATTTCCCAAGTTGAATCATTTCAATGCCCAGATAAAAAAGGGACCACTGAGGAAGACCAGAGGATATAGTAGCCGAAATGTTGTGTTTCAATTCACCACAATAAAGATGAGGAGAACATCAGTTCAAAAAAATCACAACCAAAATAATACACATCATATAAATGGTCATGGATGAGGCTGAATGCAGATGATTTGGTTTGGTTTGGTTTTAGGGCATATCAACCTTTGTAGGTTATTTAATCCCAAATCCATTTCTATATAAATAATCAGTTCTATTTCAAACAATTCAGTTTAGCATGAGTACACAGTTTGTCAAAAAACATTTCTATTTCAAACTATTCAGTTTATTCAAGCAGTTTAGTGTAAGTACAGTTTCAATGTCAAAAACAGTTCCATTTCAAATAATTCAGTTTAGCATAAGCACGCAGTTTAAATGTAAGTACGGTTTAATTGTCAAAAACATTTCTATTTCAAGCTATTCAGTTTAATCAAACAATTCAGTTTGGCATAAGTATGCCATTAGTTCTATTTAACCCATAGATAGGGCCCTATCAGGCTGTTTAGTATCATATCCAGGACACTCATTGGAGGGGGTGTCTTACCCCTCTGCAGAGGTGCAGTCAGTGTATTCTACAGTCCCGGCTGAATATATATATATATATATATATATATATATATATATATATATATATATATATATAAAGCATGGGAAGCATTAACTGCCCATCATTCCTCAGGGAGAAAAATATGTAAAGAAAGTTCTACATAAAAAGAATTTTACATCAACTATCATTAATTACACAATATGCAATTACAACAGTATTCAAACAAGAAATGTATATTTCTAAAATTTACAAAAGAATACCTAAACATTGAAATAGTATTTTTCATTTTACTAATGCAGAGAAAAAACTATTTTAATTTTATCTTTATGTAGATTTTCCAATAGACCCAAAATCTTACTTTTTTCACTAATGAGTCCCTCTTATCCTTACCCTCATCAACAACTGCCCAGCATCCCAAAGTGCTCACTTTTCTTAATCATTATTTTTCTTTATGGCATCCATCATTCCTAGAAGACTGTGAATCTAGGCACAGTTGAATGGATCATGAGCTGCGCGACAGGTTTCCTCTCTTCATGACATAGATGCTGTCCAAGTTGCATTAATATTGTTATATGAATTGCCAAGACTCACAAATAGAAACTCCAGCTTCTGATTTTTGATTTGCACATTTTCTTTTCTAAAATGATATCTTTCATACTACTCCCCCACCCACACACACACAAGTAGTGATCAAGAAGTACAGACTAAATCTTTTTATTTTCATTTAAAAAAAAAAAATGCCACATGTACAATTAAATAATCATGTAATAAAATAATGATATCAAGACAAGTCAGAGCTGAGATAGTTTTTAGATTAATAGTCTCAATAGTTTTTGATCAGCTGTTTCAGCAAAACATAGAATTTTCCAAGTGCAGTACCCTCCATACTCACTAGAACTAGTTCCATGCAACTTTTCCTCGTTTTCTCAGCCGAAAATCTATCTGAAGTGTCAGAAATATGGGGATGTGAAAAACAATAAGATATATAAAAGCACAACTTCACACCATATTGAAGAAATTTTAGGTGCTTCAGCCAATAGAAAACTCTTTGGAATATGTGTGTTCAATGTTAAAGAGATTTTATTTTTTTACTTTGTTTTTCTTAATTCAACATTTCATTCATTTTTAGTATCTGTTATATTGAGAACTTGGAACTGAAAAGGAAAAAGAAAAAAAAAAAAGAAGGCTTACCATGAATGGAAACTCTATAAAAATATTCACTTGCAGATTGAACTGGAAATTGCTTTATTTTCCAAGTTAGAGCATTTTAAGTGCATTGCTCTAATAAAAATCTTACTATGATGTGGTGCTTTTGTTAGATAACCGTTAAATATAAATATACTCAAACAAAAATATTTAGTGTACATATATGCATACACACATGTTCCTCCAATCTCTGCCGCAAACAAATTTTGTATTCAATTTTTAAACAGGTTTGAATTCACAAACAAAGCAAGAGAATACAGTCTATCCAACTATTTACTCACAGGTCCAATTCATGCTTTTATTGAAGGAATTTGATTAGCATCGCTTTATTGGTGATTTTAACCATTTAGATTTCTATTAATAATCCTGCAAGAAATTCAATCCTGTAACATTCCTTCTGAAAGATTCTCTTGAAATTGTTTTCTCTTTGGTTGTTTCGAATTCTTCAGCTAAACCAGCTTTAAATTTTTACATGTTGTGCTGAGTGAAAATTCTTTGACAATCTCTTGAATCAAAAACATTCTTTCAGGCAGGACCTTTTTTTTTATCCCTCATTCTTTTTATTTTTTTTATATCTTTCTTTAAAATAAGATATGATGCCCATCATTAAGTTTCCTGGAAATTTCAAATTGGCTGCTTCTAGTCACTTCCAACAAACGTCACTTGTAGCTGTTGCCAACTTTCATGGATGACAATTGTTTCCTTTTTTTCAAAGAAGAAAGTTATTTCTTGGCTTTTGAAGAAGGCAGCATTATGATCCTCATCTGATGGATAGAAATAAACATCAATCTATCCACAAATGTACATCTAAAAAAATATGCACTGGCGATTTTTACAGAGAATCAGATAGGGTGGAAAATTCAATTCTGTTCTCTATTTCAGTGCACAAGTCTATAAAAAGTTTGGTAAGTGTATAAAATTTATCCCAGTTGGCTAGGGCAGTAGAATACATCGACTGCTTCTCTGCAAAGGGGTAAGACCCTTCCAACGAATGTCCTGGATATGACACTAAACAATTTGATGTTAAGGTTCCAGTAATGCTGGAGCTTTAGGGAAAGCAGAGTACCCCTTCCTTGGCATTGCTTCCAAGTCTACTCTAGCCCAGAGAGGTAGCACCTGAAAAGGTCCTATCTATAGGTCAAATAGAACTGCTTGACATTTAAACTGAGTGCAAACAGATGACATGCTAAATAGAACTGTTTGATCATTTAACTGTGTGTAAATAAATGACAGATGTTTAATTGAATTGTTAGTGATACATAGCAATACTTGAACCTATTGAACTTTGTTGACTTATGTTTATAACCGGATTTGGCATTAAATAACCTACAAAGGTTGATATGCCATAAAACCAAACTGTTTAAAATTTGATCCCCAATTTTCTTGTGAAAAAAAAAATCATTGCAAGATCCATGTTAATATATACTTACATAAAAGTGGACTTCAAAGACATTAAAACTTGATGTAGTGTTACAACCTAATTATGAAATTTATATTATAATTAAGTGCAAATAAATAAATCAAGGGAAGTACTCTATAATAAGAATTTAACAGTTATCTCCATGGGAAAATTATAATAATCAGGATGAGTGTGAACGCAGACTATGTTATTATTATTAGGTTACAATTGGCTAATGAGTAGAGTATTCACCAATGGTCTGGGAGACCGGAGTTCAATCTCAGGTTGAGTCATACGAAAGACTCAAAAAATGGTACAATAAGATATACAAAAGCACAACTTCACAGTGTATTAAAAGTGGGGTTTTAGAGTTGCTTCAATCAATGAAAAACTCCTCAGAATATGTGTATTCAATGCTAAGGGGATTATTTTTTTTCTTTTAAATTAATATTTCATGCATTGTTCATTTTGGTCTCAGTCTATACAGCTTCAGTTTATACTTTTTGACACACATACACACTAGATAACCAGTGAACCAGCACTTCAGGATGATATTAGTGCTTCTATTTAGGACGGAGTGAAGCATTTTAATTAGCATTTCCTAAGCATCTGTTACACTGACAATCTGGATTTTTAAAAAAGTATAGTTCACCATGAATGTAGACTTGACAAAAATATTCAGTTACAAACTGAACAGGAAATCGCTTTATTTTCCAAGTTAAAGCATTTTAAGTATATTGCTCTACCAAAAATCTTACTACGATGTGCTCTTTTTGTGAGGTTACAGTTACATATATACAAACAAAAAATTTAGTGTATGTATACATATAAACACACATTTACCCCATCTCTCTGCCATTTGAAGTATGTGGAATAAGGTCAGTTTTTAAGAAGAGTACAACAGGTTCGAATGTAGAGTTTTCCTTTTTCTAGACCAGTTGCCAGACAAAGGTTAAAGAACTCAGTCTGTCCTATAGTTGGATTAATACCCTCTCCCTCTCTCTCTATATATATATTCCACAAACACACACACACACACTTATAAAAATTGAGCCAATACAGATACATATATAGTTATTTATGAGTGTTTACCTTAGTGATGAAAGCAAAGGAAAAATAATGTATGTACTCAGTAGCCCTTCCATAACATACAATCTTTTTCTGACACTTAAAGAAACAATTCAATCTAAGAAAGTTCTTTTAAAAAAAATACTTTCTTTAAGATCTGAGTTTTGGTTATCAAATGTCAATGAGATGCCAATGAAAATATAAAACAGTAAATATCCACTGAGACAGACCAAAAAGTAAAAAAAAAAAAATGTTGAAAAATAACAAACAAACTAAAAACACCAATCGAAAGAACTGCAAGAATTTTATGAAAAATCAAAAAAAAATAAATAAATAAAAAAATAAAATAAAATAAAAATAAATAAAGCAGATGTAACATTGATTTTTCAACTATTAATGTTATTTCAAAATCCCCCCCCCATCTCATGGATTTTCTTTCTTTCTTCCTTGAATTTTTCAATTCATCTGAAACCAATGGTATATACACATAAGTAATTTGCAGTGCTATTGTTTTTAGTTGCAATTTCCTTTGTTCACAGTGTTTCAAGACAAACAATAAAATGGCAACAAGGAAATCAATAAGACATAATTTTTTAAATATCTGACTGAATATATTTTGAGTTGTCTTTTTTTTGTTTTTTCAAAAAAATTACATATAAAACTAAAAATAAAAAGTTTCTATAGTTTATATCAATACATCATTAAATAAAAAAAGACCGTAATATTAACATTAATTTATTTGTTATCTTGAATAATCAACCCACTTTTCCTAGCCTGAAGGCCATGATTGAAGTATAGTATCTGTTCATCCTCCTTGGTCATATTCTGGTTTACAAACAAAATATGGGAAGCCAGCCCCATGGATTTCTGAATCTACAGCAACACCTCCCCACTACATGATGGGGGGCAATCCACACTGACTAATTTGACCCTGCCTTTATACATGGTCCCTCTAATATAAGTAAACACATCACTTACTATACCCAAAGAGATGTAGTTGAAATATATCTGCTGTTTGTTACATATCTGAATAAAATTTTATTTGTTTGCATGGGATATTCTGTTTGCTTGGTGCTTTTAGGGATATTCAGTTTGCTTGGTGTTTTAAGGGATATTCAGTTTGCTTGGTGTTTTTAGGGATATTCAGTTTGCTTGGTACTGTAAGGGATATTCAGTTTTCTCAGTATTATCAGGGATATTCAGTTTGTGGTTTGAAAAAATTCCCAGCATGCTCCTTTTCTAAGACAGTAGTAAAAAAATTTTTTTTTTTTTTAAAGATGAAAATAAAGAAGTTTTGGAATTGGAACACCACCCTCTATTTTGACTATTTTCCCCAAAAATTTCTTCAGATTTTTATTTCTCAAAACTGTAGAAATCACCCAAAAAACTGTTTTGAAAAATTACAGTGAAGTTTGAAGAGGGAGGTTCAATTTGCAATATACTTCAATGGTAAAACAGTTCTTTACTTTGTGCCAGTTATCAGACTTAGGAAATACAACCCTTCAAAATGTTATTATACATGTATATTGTTATTTTGAACCTGCTGAGTGAAGTGGATGGACCATATTTTTCAAAGGGTGAGTCGAATATGACACTGAAATCAAAATCAAAGATCATTATCATAAACATACACTGCAAATTGAACCTCCCTCATAAAACCAAATAAAATGATTTTTCAGTTATTTTGGATCTTTTTTTTCTCTAAATCTGACACTCTGAAACTTAGGAAATAATAATCTGAAGAAATCTTTGGAAAAACTCAATAACACAAATTTTAGATAAGATTCTTATTCTGAAACTCTGCCAAAATACACATCCAATATTAAGATATGTAATGGTGTATATAACACTTTCAATACTCAAACGTTCCTTCAAAATACATTGATTTCACAGATGTAAGATTTTAGTAAACTGACAAGTTAATTTAATCACTACTAGCAATATCATTATAATGGTGATAATGATGATGATAATGATGCTTATTCATACTTATTTATCAATATACAGTAATACCAAACCAATACCTAATAAATTCCTGGCAACTATGCCCTGGAGTCTTTGACTGGAGACAGGCATTTGGTGGTGTAAATTAATTATTGAAAATCTTTTTAGCAATTTTTTAGTTAGTGATATCTACTAATTAGCTAATTAATAGCTATACCAATTACTAGAAATCATTTATTTCTAAAAATTCTTCTGTTAAAATTTGATGTTACGTATAACTCAGATCTATATTGATCAAAATGTGAATATTAGTTAGATAAATGGTATCTCAAAGATTTGATCACCTACAAGACCCAAAAACAAGCATTCCTTAAAATATCAAAATATATATTTTTTATGTATTAAGAAAAGATTGTCCTAGAGGGAAGGAAGTATTTGATGATAAAGCTTTTTATTGCCAAGTCTATAGAGATTTTAAAAAGAAATACAAGAGTGGCTGAAAAGTTCATAGACTAACCAAGTTACTCACATGAAATTTGGTAAAATAAGGTTTATTTTTCAACATGGTCCCTCCCCTCATTGTGGTTCATACACTTCTTTCATAAGCGTTCCAGAGCTTGGATCCCACTGGTCAAAAGGTCATCCATAGCAGAAATGATATCACAATCGTATTTGTATGTGTGTGTGTGTGTGTGTGTTTTTATGCTTAATACAATCAATACAGAAATTATTTGATATTCATCTTTCTTAGTTTCTGTGACACGATGCATAGCAATTCGTTTCCGTTTGTGCCGGTGCCACTCAGACAATCTCTTTTTCTGTTTTGGTGCAAAATCCACACAAAGGACTGAGGGTGAAATCTCCCGCGAGATCGGAAGTTGAGGAGGGAAGGAAGGTCCTAGAGAAGACAGAGAGAGCCAGTTGACAACGGAGGGCAGAAGAAGACAGTCAGCATGAGATAGCTGTCCAGAGAATGAGACAGTCAGCAGAAGGAGGCAGGAGAAGATGGAAGCAGGGCAGAGAAGAGAGTCAACAGAAGTCAGAAAGGCAACTGATAAGACCTGTAGACCTACAAAGCTGGGTTAACCAACGCGAGAAGATGTCAGCATTGTTAGTGGCTTTTGTAAAAGTTTTGTGCAAAATACATGCCCGCGATAGTCTACAAATGCACAGAGAATACACAGAGTCACAGACTCCCTCTTTCTTGCGCTTGGAGCTGGCTCAGGTCCGTGTTTGTTCATTTGTTCTTTTTCTTCCACCCTCTTGGTTGTGCTTTGTGTATCTGTAAAGAAATGTGTGATACCCCTGGTCAGAAACCACTAGATGAATCACTGGCCATGAGTAGTTTGGTTTAAAGAAGCTGATATAGTGGGGGTCGGCCGGCAGGAGGGTTATCACATTTCCAAAATGCTTCATTATAACATACAATGAGTATGGAATTATGTTATGAAATATATTTTTCAATAATTATTGTTTGAGTCTCTGAAGGCAACTAAAAAACCAACACTACAAGTTTTAAGATTGTCTTTATATTTTAACATGGTGAAATAAGTATTTTCTTTATAGTCAATAAAATAAAAATGAATAACATGAGAAAGTTAAAACTATAAAAATAATAAAGATTTGTGATATAAAACGTTCAAGATTATCAAGATTATCATTCCTCTGTGCATAATTATTCATTATTCTTTTCATTGAGGAATACTTTTGTAAAAGCCTTGTTCTGATAGCAAATGTCTGTGTGAGCATGTATATATGCAAAGTTAAGATAAAAAAGTCACTTTTTGATTGATTGTGTGTGTGTGTGTCTCTCTCTCTCTCTCTCTCTATATATATATATATATATATATATACATACACACACACACACACACACACAATCCCCACTGCATGAGTAAGATGTGATACAAGGTCAATTTTTAAGCAAAGTTTTTAACTGAATTGAATTTAGAGTTTTTTTTTCTCCTCGGATGTTTGCGATGCCAAGGCTCAAGAGCCAGTCTGCCCTACTATTTACTCATAGCTAGAAAGAGAATGATTAGATTCATACCTTTCCCAAGGGTATTAGCATTATGTAAGATGCAAACAGCTTCATCCAGTATTTGAACTAGGGTCATTATGTCCATTTCCTACAATGGTAACTATTGCATCACATATAATTCCTAAAACTTAGAAATACTTTTTGATTAGATGATTATTTAATATTGTTAAACATTTTCTTGCAAAATTTTTCTCAATAATTGCCCATTAGTAATAATTTAGGCTATAACATGCCCATCTCCAGTTTCATATTTGCCAGACCTTTACTTGGTATAGCCCTGTCTTGAGGGAAAATTTCTTATGAGTGTGTGTAAGCACACACACACACACTCATATATATATATATATATATATATATAATATATATATATATATATATATATATATTACACATAAAAAGGTAGGATAAAAAGTACTGAAGTTTAAACTTTTAAAAAATTTTCTAATATAAATGAAAGTGTGTGCATAAATAAGCAACTTATACAATGATAAAATGATGATGTCTAGATGTCAAGGCTGCAACCAAATAGAAACACAAGTCAGTACTAATTTGAAAATGAATTTTGAAACTAGTCTTCATAATCTTTCATCAGCATTTTTTCTTTTTAGCAAAACACAGGATTGTGCAAGTACACGCACTAAGCCACATGCAATTTTTTCTTATTTCTTAAAATGAAAATACATATCTAAGAAAATAAAGGACATTAAAAGAAATACAATGGCGCAGTTTCACAGTATATCAAAGGAGTAGTTTAAGAAATGCTTTGACCAAGAGAAAACTCAGTCTTGATACTTTTTGAATACACCTTAGTGTAAATGTGTGTATATGGTTATATATATATATATATATATAATATTATATTACACACACACACACACACACACACACACACACACACACACACACACACACACAGAGCATGGTACCTAAATATTGAAGGAACATAAGGCATGAATTACAGTATAACCTGGATATAAGAGAGTTGTCGGGATTGGAGAATAAGTCTCTTCTATCCAAGTTTCTCTTATATCAGAGTTTGGTCTGTTTTGTTTAGGTAACACAGTCTCTAATTAGGACCCAGATGAAAATATATCTTATATACGGGTTTATCTTCTATCAATGTCTCTTATATTCGGGTTATCTCCTTAAATAAAAAATACGTAAAATAATAGAAAGAAAAAAAAAAAGATTCTTTACATCCCAACAGAGTAATTTCTAGGTGTGTAAAATATCTGATGAAACAATTAGAATGCTAGGAGGCTAGATGGATTAAAAATAAAAATCAAATATTCCATATTTACATTATTGGCTGATTAATGAAGTCCCAAGAAAGCAAAAATAATCTCAAAATTTCACCGTCATATAAAATGGGAAATCACCCCCTTACCACGCAGTTTTTACTTTTGATTTTGATACAAATTTGGTGACTTAGCAGCACGCAGGTATGAGCTAAAATATATCTTCTAATTTGGGACTTACGTGAGTAAAATTTGCTATAAATTTTTCCTGATTTGGGAAATACAAGAAAAACAACAACTTAAAAATAATGAACTGGACTAACCTTTAAAAGGAAGTGAAACATGATTGGTATGGCCAGGCCAACCTACAGCTGAATAACCTCAATGATATTTGGGACATGCAGGGACTTGTAGGAGAAATTATAATCAAGGAAAGCTCATGATGGTCAAGCAGTTAGCTTAATTAGTTATTCTAGATTCTGATGGCAGAATCTGGACAGAGAAACTTGCTATGACCAGTTGAAGATTGCTTGGTCATTAACTGTTTAAACAATTTTCTTTTACAAAAGTTAGACTTTGCTTTAAGTTTTTTTTCTTTCTTTCTAGAGAGGAGGGCATAACTTTACATTTTCTCTTATTTCATGCTCATTAACTTTCAGGTTTTCAATATCAAAGAAAACATGGAAATAGGATTGTTTCCTTTGTTTCATTTATATAAGAAAATAATTATTTTCCCTAAGACAGAGATATAGACATATCCCATAACCTATGATGTTGTCTGAGTGCCATACTGTGTAATTTCCTTCCTGGCATTTCTCATAGTCTGGATAGGGAGTAAGTTACTTATTGGTGCCTATATTTTCTCTAATAACACAAAACAGATTGTTCTGGGTCACATGGTACAAGTAGCAAGAAACAATCCCAGACTTAACCTATAATCAAATGCTTCTGAAATTTTTTTTTAAAATTGTCCACCCATATAAATATGATTAACATTCTTTTTGATTTTGCTGAGAATAGATCCACATGTAAATAAGTCAGTACAGTCACTGGAGTGGTGGGTACCTGTTATCAAGTAAATCTAAGCCATTCAGTTTCACAAGCCATTGATCTTAAGTTATCTGGATTTTTAAAAGAAGTAGTTTCATTATTAATTTTTAACAAGATTTAAAACAAGGAAATAATAGGGCAGACTGAGATCTCTAGCTTTGTTGGGCAACAAGTCTTTGAGAAGTACAATTATGAATTGAAACCAAGACCTTGAGATCTTCAAAATCATTCTGGCAACGACAATGGTACCCATCTGTTTTTTTTTTGGGGGGGGGTTATGGCATATCAACCTTTGTAGGTTATTTAATACCATATCCCTTTTTATACAAATAATCAGTTCTATTTCAAACAGCTCCGTTTAGTATAAGTACACAGTTTAATTGTCAAAAACATTTCCATTTCAAGCTATTCAGTTTATTCAAATAGTTCTAATTCAGCCAATTCAGTTTAGTATAAGTAAAAATTTTGTTTACACACAGTTAAATGTCAAAACAGTTCTTTATTAGCATAAGTACAGTTTCAATGTCAAAAACGGTTCCATTTCAAACAATTCAGTTCAGCATAAGTACACAGTTTAGTTCGATTTAACCCATAGATAGGACCTTATCAGGTGCTACCATTCCGGGCCAGAGTGGACCTGGGAGCAATGGCAATGAAGAGGTGCTTCACATTCTCCAAAGACCCAGCATCACTGGGATTTCACTATCAGATTGTTTAGCGTCATATCCAGGACACATGTTAGGGGGTGTCTTAGAATTGTTTTGACATTTAAACTACATACCTATGCTAAACTGAATTGTTTGAAATGGAATTGTTTTGACATTTAACTGTGTGTAAACAAAAAACTATACTTATACTAAACTTCAGTTTAGTATAAGTATAGTTTTTGTTTAAACAATTCATTGTTTAAATTAAAACTGTTTGACTAAACTGAATACATTGAAATAGAAATGTTTTAAACAAACTGTGTACTTATGCTAAACTGAATTGTTTGAAATAGAGCTGTTTATTTGCATAAAAAGGAATTTGGTGTTAAATAACCTACAAAGGTTGATATGCCATAAAACTCAAACAAACAAAAAAAACCATCTCTGCTTTTATAATCAACATTGTAATTTTGCTTTTAACTTGCACTCAAACACTAACCACTACTATATATATATATATATATATATATATCACACACACACACACACACACACATATATATATGTGGGAGGCAACCATGGTTATCATCATAAGAAATGGATACAGTGACCTGAGTTTAAATCCTGGATGAGGCTGCTTGCATTTTGTATAGTGCTAATACCCTCAGGAAAGGTATGAATCCAACTATTCTCTCTCCAGCTATGGATAAATTTAGTAGGACAGAATGGGCTCTTTAACTTTAGTATGACAACCAGTCTAGAAGGAAAACTCTATATTCAAACTTGCTAAACTCTGAAGATTGATATTGTGTCACATCCTGCTCATGTGAAGGAGTTGGTATATATATATATATATATATATATATATATATATATATACATACTCACACATTTATATATATTACTGACCAAAAGTATGGGACTATACTGATTTTTCTGAATTTAAAAAATCCACCATGAATATTTATAAATATAGACCAAATTATGACCATCATTTCTTATAACTTGGAAAAATATATTTGTGGATGTGATTTCCAAGAAATATATAAACATGTAAATAACTCTTACTTCTTATTAAGCAGTTTACTTAGCACTTTATATTTCATCACAATTGGTGAAAGATCTAGATACTAAGGTGACCAAGTCATGATTTGCAAAATTCCTTTGATTTTAGATCATTTGAACAGTGTTTTGGATTGTTATCTTGTTGCAAAACAAAATGTTATCCAATAATGCAGCATCCAGAAAGAATTGCATGCCTATGCAGTATTGAATGTTACTTTTCATTTCACATAATACCTATAATTTGAATAAAGTCTCCCGCAATCTAAGCTCCCCAATATCTACAAGCTATTATAGCAACATCATCATACATAACAGTTAAGACAATGGAATTTTCACTCATTTGTTCAGAAAGGGTTTCATCTGACAAACACTTTATTTACTTCCAAAAAGCTCTAATCTGAACTCATCTGTCCATAGAACCTTTTTCCAATCTTCTAAAGTCCAATCCTTGTGCTGTTGTGTCCATTGTAGCCTTTTCAACTTATTTTTCTTTTTTAATAAAGTTTCTTAAATGATACACTTCCTTTAAGCCAAACAGAAAGGAGTTGTCACTTAACAGTTATAATAGATATTGGATTTTGACATGTAGAAGGAAATTCAGCAGTTAGTTTGGGAGTTGTTTTTCTGTTCCTTTTGCTAGACACAACCAAGTGTATATCCTCCGCAATAGATGTTATATTACTCTGGGCCTCCCAGATTTTTTTCAGTCAACATTTGCACAGGTTTCTGCATGTCGCTGCAGGCAATAATGCACCCCATTTTTATATCTAATATTCTAGCAATCTGACACTCGGAATACCCTTCTATAGAAAGAATTTCTACTTGGGCTCTTTTTTCAATACTAATTGGTTTACTTCTTGGCATTTTTACAGTTTCTGAAAATTAATTTCAATCACACATTAATCTAGATTGAATTGAGCCTCTACAAAGCAGTGGTGTGGAAATATCTGTAAATTTCTGCTCTACAGTTAAGAAAAAGTATCAGGTCATATCAAAATTCCTAAAGCTTATACAAATAGATTTATAATGACTATAGAAAAATTTGTTTGAATTTCATATGAGAGTTTGCATGTACACAATAGGTGAATTTGTTTATCCAAATATGCAAAATTATCCTTTTTTATGAACTTAAATAAACAATTCAGGGTGGTCCCAAAAGTTTGATCGGTAGTGTACATACATGTATACAAACACACATATTCATAACATACACACACACATATATTTGCATGCACACACTCATATGCATATATATATGCACACACATACGTGTATATGTATGCTTATATATTTACACACACATACACACAATACCTGTGAGATTACTGGTGAGCAAGTCTTACATAACATTTTTATTAGAGCAAGTTTGATCTTCATTTAATGCCCCTGACTAAACTAAGTTTAAAAAAATATATGCATGTATTCACATACACACACCGCTCAAAAGAAGAACGTTCTTATTCCTAATATATTTTATTAAATATACCCATATATACAGACAGTTTAGATGATGATTATCGATAACCAAATCTTGATTAGTGCTTGAAATTCTCCCACAAAAAAATGTATTCTCTAACAAAGAAAAATAAACCAACTGTCAATAACAAAAATTCTTTTTATAATGTTCATAGCCAATTTCAACCATGAAACAATTACACTGTTAAGAATTGTTTTAAATTTGTACACAATTAACTGACTTTAAGAAAAATACACACAGGGTTAAGCAGCCTAATACTAAGATGGTGGGGGCAGAAACAGGAGACTAATCTCACTTTTGGCAATCTTAGGAGAAGGAAGTTATTGATCTTATGACCTTTAGGTGAGAAATTGCAGGTAAATGGAGGTGTGCAGCAGTAGGAGACAGTGGGCCTATCCCCACCCCTGGCCTGGCAACCTGACCTTACGCAGACAGCTTATGTAAAATGATAAATAGCTGCACCAAAATCTCAGTCCTTCCCCCCCCTCTTTTAAACTTTTGTCCCCCACCACAGTCAGCTCAGAGAAAAAAATAAATAAATAAAAAGAATCTCTCAGGGACAGGAAATTGCTCAGTTGGTAGAACTTTAGAAATAAGATTACTATATCAATTTTTTTGTTTGAAACTTTGAGATGTGTTGTTAACGTTATAGAGTGAGGGAGGCTATTCTCATCATTCCCTTCCTCATTATGTCAGCTGCACAACAGAACATTTTTAAAAATAATACCGCTTAAAAATATTAAAAGAAAAGGCTGAAAACTGCATAGAGAACAGCCTATGGTACCGTGGAAAAAATATACAGGTGAAAAGACCAACTCCCCTAAGATAAAAAGCAGATTGAAAGACTGATGCTTTGGGGTGGGGTATCAAAGTATTGAATAAAGTTAGGAGATTTAACTAAGATAAGTACTGGAAATATGAAAAGTAAAAGACTTAGTATATATGGGGACATAAAATTCCAGAAAGCAAAGACAAAGAAAAAAAGAAAGAAAGAATGAAAGAAAGAGAAAGGAAAAAGAGAAAATAAGAATAAGAAAAAGGAAACAAGAACAAAGAATAAGAAAGGAAAGAAAAGAGACAGAGAAAGAGAGAAGTAATTATGAATAACCACTCAGAAAAGAAAAAAGAAAATGAAAAAGAAAGAAAAAGGAAACAAGACAAAAAATTTTTTAAAAAAAGGAAAGAAAAAAGAAAAAGAAAGGAGGAGATAATCATGAATAGCTATACAGCCAATTTCTAACATCTTGTGATACAATAAAACTAACAGACCTGGTACCAGTAAAAAATTGCACTTGAAGAAAGCCAAAGAATGAACAAGCCAAAACCTGAAGAAGCAAGGAGAAAATCAGAATCATACCCTCTCAATGTTCCAACTACTAATGTGAGTGAAAACTTTTGCAATATTTTGGCAGATACTAGATTGCAGCATGGATATATCATTTCAAGCTATGTAAGATACCCACTTGAGATGGTAGTATCATAATACTGGGTGTCTCAAAACAGATGCAACCTATAAATATAATAATGATCTATTACTGAGACAAGAAACTCCATGTTAGCTGGTGTGAGTTTATGCTTGATCTGGATTCTGTATGGGTTACAGCTGAGGATCCTTCTTTAATGATGCACATGAAAGACCAAGTTCTTTGGAACGTCTTTGAAGGGACTTTTTCAGACTCCTTCTGACAGAATCCCTCACTGCATCCACATCGTCGGGAGATTTTGCAGTCAACTTCCTGCCAGATCTGGGATTTTCTGCCTTCTAGTTGAAGTTGTTTACTTATCCCATGGCTTGAAATTTGTGTACCTAATGATAAATTTGGCTTTTCTGAGGATAATTGTTAAAATTAAACTTCCTGCAAAATTTTGCTTGTACAGTTTTGGATAATTTTGTCTCCAAATAAGTGATGTAAAATATTTTTTCCTCTTTTATCCAAGGCATTGGGATCAAGGACTAATAGTTGTTTTAGTATACTATTTTCAAATCTGAAACAAAAAAGAACACATTATTATTAGTAGAGTTATTAGCAGTCACATAGGTCCAATGTATATTGAGAGACTCTATAGTTGGTTTGCTAACATGTTGTTCACTGCTTCATAGTATGTGTGATTTGAAAGCCACACAGATGAATATGCAATGTAATCGAAGTCAGGAACCTATGCTTTCTTAGTTCCAACAAGGCCCTAATGCCACAGTAAGTAAAAAAGTAAAGTGGGCGACCAGAAGGCTCCCTTTTCAATAGATACTAAACAAAGCTGTAGGGGAGGGCGCTACTCCTTTCCCTGGATTGCTCCACTTTACCCTCGATATGTACCTTATATTGCTAAGTGTTAAGCAAGAAGGTATCAAGTACCATTTTTAAAGTCTTTGGTATGACGCAACCTGGGATTGAACCCAGGTCTCCTGAACCATTGGTGAACACTCTACCCACTAGGCCAATGAGCTGGTTTTGTTATGTAATGGGTTAATCACAGTACAATAACCAGATGGTTAAAGAAATTTCTCTTGGTTTGCGAGAATCTTGACGATCAGGCAAGGTTAGGTAGACCTAAAACCATGGATTCTGAAGTTGTGCTCTAAGCCATAGATGCAAATCTAATGAGTAATACTTAGAGAGTATCAGGGGAACTTGGCTTTTCACAGTCAAGTACAGTTCATCATCTTCACAACTGTGGCAAAAGGACCAGGAGCTTTTGAAAACATTTCCAAATTATTACAAAACTTTTGACTCACCCAAATATTACTCAACCTCTAAGTGGAAAAGGTTAACAGTAAAATAAGTCATATGATCACGATGACTCAAGTTCGAATCCTGGACAAGTCTGTTTGCATTTAATATAACGCTAATACTCATGGGAAAGGTATGGATCCAATTATTCTTTATCCAGCTATGGGTAAATAGTAGGGAAGACTGGGCTCTTTAACCTTGGTATGGCAACCGATCTAGGAGAAGGAACACTTTGAATTCAAACCAATTCAACTCTACTAAAAAAATTGATCTTGTGTCACATCCTACTCACAGCAGAGGGGTAGGTATATATATATATATATATATATATATATATATATATGTGTGTGTGTGTATATATATATATATATATATATATATATATACACACACACACACATCCTATAATCTGGCTTAGACAGGTGTGGTGCTACTCATATAGCATGTGAGTAGCCAAACCAAGATTAAAGAGCCCAGCCTGTCTATTTACCTGTAGCTGGAAGGTGAATAGCAAGAGTATTAGTACTATGTGAAATGTAAACAGTCTTATTCAGGATTTGAATTCACATAGCCAAGTCCACTTCATACGATGATAACCATTGCACAACAAGCACCTACAATTTATATATTATTGATATAGAAATAAAAATTATTACCCTTGATTTTCAACTTTATAAAAGGAGACATCCCTTGATAAATTCTTCCTTATTTTCCATAGGCATTTTTACTTTCATTTTATTTAACTCTTTCTGAAGAAAAAAACAACCAACTGATGTACAAATGCTGGTGGTGGCAAGGACAAATGAACCTTCTGAAAAGTTTAATACTGGTCCTTGTTGTCATTAACAGGTATAAATAAAGTTATCCACTCTTATAAAGTTTATTTATGAATGCTTGTACAAAATAGGCCCTCCATGAAAATTTACATTTATTTTGTTTCTATGTATAAAAATATAAAACTTACATTCACCATCAAGATAGAATTTTCAGTTTTTTTTTTTTTTCTTAATTTAAGTTAGTTAAGTGCCACAATCACAAATCAGCTATCAGCCACTATCTAAAAAATGGCTAGAGAGAGATAGACAGACAGACAGAGTAAAGAAATATGGCCAATAAATGAATTGTAGCTTGCTGATGATGTAATTTTGGGACTTATTATTTCAAGGGAAAAGATGAAACAAATGAATAAAATTTACTATTATCTAGATGGTGAATGTAAGTATTACATTTCTTTATAAAACGTCTTTGTACATTAAAATAAAATTGACAAATTTTAATGGATGGTTTATTCTGTGCAAGTGCTCATTATTAAATGAGTTGGTTGGTTATATTTTACAGCATATCAACTCTTGTAGGTTATTTAATGCCAAATCCTGTTTATATTAAACATATATTATCTGTAAATGAATATCTTGTTGGTAACATAATTTTTAAATGAGCCAGAGTTCCTTTTTTTGGCACACAGTTAAATGGTTTAAAGTATAGAAAATGATGAAATATTTCTATTTGACCACAGATGGGATGCTAATAGATACTACCACTACAGGTCAGAGTCAACCTGAGAGTAATGTCAATGAAGGGTTAACTCCACATTCTTGAAAACTCCAGGACTAGAGCCTCACTATCAGATCATCTAACACTAATAGTTCTATTTGCACATAAATGGTTTCAAATATTCCTATCTGATACTAATAGTTTTATTTGCACACAGTTGAATTGTTTCAAGTACAGCTATTTAACACAAATAATTCTATTCAATATTATCCATTCATTTCTACAGAGTTGAACAGGTTCCAAATATTGCATGCTAATACTAATAATGTCGTGTTGATGTCCTTTTCAGTTGATGAGATGCTGCTTCCTAGGTAAGTGAATTTGTCTATTAGTTTAAGAGGGGTTCCATCTAGTGTGGAGATGTCACCTGTTTGATTATAGCACATACATTCCGTTAAGGACATCGACATGCGGCTAACAAAGGCATGGACAGCTATCAATAGGCTATCAATCATATGGAAATCAGACCTAACCGATAAAATGAAACGCAGTTTCTTCCAGGCAGCTGTCGTATCAATACTGCTGTATGGATGCACTATGTGGACGCTAACAAAATGGCTGGAGAAGAAGCTAGACGGCAATTACACAAGAATGCTGCAAGAAATATTGAACAAGTCCTGGCGGCAACACCCTACAAGACACCAACTATATGGCCACCTGGCCCCATCACGAAAACTATCCAAGTTAGACGAACCAGACATGCAGGACACTGCTGGAGAAGCAGGGACGAGCTCATAAGTGATGTACTCCTATGGACCCCCACATATGGCCGGGCAAAAGCAGGATGACCATCACGAACATACATTCAGCAGCTATGGGAGGATACAGGATGTAGCCCTGAAGACCTGCCAGAGGCGATAAATGATAAGGAAAAGTGGTGAGAAAGGGTCAGGGATATCCGTGCTAGTGGCACGACATGTTGATGATGATGATGATGAATACTAATAATTCAATTTCTATTTGATCCATAAATGGGACCCTACGAGATCTGGGAATAATGGTAATAAAGGGTTTCTTCGCATTCCCCAAAGCTCCAGAATTGAAGCTTCACCATCAGATGGTTTAATGTCATATCCAGCATGCTTATTGAGGAGGAGGGGAGTCTTACCCCTCTGTAGAGATGCAGTTGGTGTATTCTACAGCCCCAGCTGACTTGGCTGTATTGGATCAGTGAGTAGTAAGATAACTTGTGAAAAAAAGAATCAACATATTTTGGCAAAATGTACTATACTTATAAGTACATAAATAAACATGGACAAGTATAGAAATATGAATTGATCAACTTATAATTAATGAGGAGTCATCAGTTATTAACATTTATTTAAAAAAAACAAAAAAACCCAGCAAAAACACCTAAATTTCTCTCTCTCTCACACACACACACACACACACACACACACAAAAGGAAAACATTGTGCTTTCTGATTAATTACATCGAGGATTTTCCTAATAAATATTTCAAGTCTTGAAATGTAAAGCACATTCTATTTTTCTAAGTATATTGAGAACGATGCTGCAGATTTGTTGAATTTTTCTCTGATTAAAAAGGAGGATAGGATTAATAAAAATAATTTTGGACCATTGAATTTTCTGTAAGTAATTTGTATTACAGTTTTATCATTTTATATTAATCTTAGCTGATTTGTTTAATGTGTTCGCCAAACCTGCGTTTAAGTTGGAAATGTTTGTGGTAGTCTGCTAGAGTTAGGGTAAATGGGGTAAATCAATTGTTCAGGAGTATTGTTCCACTGGTTGATCACTCTGTGATAAAGGTTCAAATTTTAACCTTGCTGCATAAGTCGATTCCTAGTTTTGTAGACATTTTTTCAGGCTTAAGAAGCCAACTTGAATGCTGCAATTTACACTAATATCAAATGTTTGGATACATGAGCAAGTGTGATCTGATTGTACATACTACAAAACATTTGAGGGCAAGGGTTGAAAATTGTGTGGCCAGTGAGCACAAATTTACAGAGATCAGCACACTTGGCAAGTAGAAATGAGTGGCTTTTACTGTATGGAAGTAATAATCTGGTTTGGGAAGATGTAAAGTAGAAAGATGATTAAAGAGAGTAATGTTCGAAGCAGAAAAGTTAAGCTTACAAGATGATATGCTTCTACATGCTTCTACTTATAGGAGGTGCCCGTGGTTATCGTCGTAGGAAATGGACACGGCAACATGAGTTCAAATCCTGGACGAGACTGACTGCATTTCACATAGCACTAATACCCTTGGGAAAGGTATGAATCCAATTATTCTCCCTCCAGCTATGGGTAAATAGTAGGGCAGACTAGGTTCTTCAGCCTTGGTGAGGCAACTAGTCTAGGAGAAGGAAAACACTGAATTCAAACTTGTTAAACTCCGCTTAAAAAAAATTGACCTTGTGTCATATCCTGCCCGAGCGGAGGGGTTGGGTAAATATGGATATGCTTCTACATGGCCAGTTTGAAAGGGATTCAAAATATCATAAAACAAATGATTCATGAAATTGGGGGGGGGTCCTTGTGGTGTAATGGTTAAAGCGATGGACTGCGGAATCATAGTAAGCGAGTTCGTACTCCAGTCGCGCTATTACGTTCACTTTCGGGCAAACACCCTTGGGAAAGGTATTAACACCCTTATCCTCCCAACTATGGGTTAAATAGTAACACTACTGTTCTTCTAGGAGAATAGCTTTGGCATTAAATAACCTACAAATGTTGATATGCCATTAAACAAAGAAACCGAACCAAACTGAACCATGAAATTGGTTAAGTAAGTATGACTTGAAACAGGGTCTTAAAATGGCTGCTCAAAATCAGACCCTAAGCACTAATTTCATAAAGAAGAACATCAACAACTTAGTTAACATCCAATATGTGTAGGTTTTGCAGGAAGATGATAAGAGGTATCATAACAAACTATGTTTGTGTTGTGGCGGAATCACCTACTGATGGACTCGACCACTCTCCATAATACTGGAAGACGCAGCAATACGAAGTCAGTCTAGATCTGGAAGCTAACCTCGCCCCCGCGCGCGGTCATACAAACTAGCTTACCATCCTTTGTTCTTGTAAATATATACCTATACTATGTTCTGTTCTCTTTGTGACCCCTTCCAGGGCCATAACAGTTTGTACCTCCACTGATGTTTAGTTCAAAAGTAAGGTTTGGTTTCTTTGTTTAATGGCATATCAACCTTCATGAGTTATTTAATGCCAAAGTTATTCTTGTAGAAGAACAGTAGTAATACGATTCAACTCATAACTGAGGGAATAAGGAAGTTCATGCCTTTCCAAAAGGTATTAGTCTGAGAGTGAACATAATAATGCAACAGTTTAAATTTGCTTACTATAATGCTGCAGCCCAGCACATTAACCACAACGTTACATAGACTCCCCCGTCAAAAGTAGAAGTTCCAGGTTAATCAGAAATAGAACTAGGAGGAATCAAGTACCATTTTTTGAGTCTTTTGTACGACTTTAACTGGGATTGAATTTCACTCTCCCAAACACTCTTACAATTAAGCCAATAGTTTGGTCGTAATTTAGTTCGCTATATTCCAAAAAAAAACAAAAAATCAAGTTCTCAACACTTATGATAGAGCATATATATCTTAGTTAGGATGGTGTAGACACAAAGTCAGTGGTGAATGGAGAGTTGGACTCATGATCACATCGGCAAAAAACTAAAAGTCTTCAAGCCCTGTTGATTCTGTGTCAACTGTATCATAACTTATATACACCATCATCATCAAGTCGTGCTGATAGCTCAGAGTCGCACCGTCAACCCCTATCGTTCATTGCACCAGAATGTCCACTAGACACCATCCAGTGTCCACACAGTGCTACAGTTCATTAGTTTTTCCTGGTTGGCCGACAACGTAGGAGTCAATAAAAAAGACGTGACTAATGAGTCCGTCGTTATTTTCTATCAGAGATCGGCATGACTTATTCGTCTTACATGGATAGCTTGTGATATCAAAGCTATGTAGCCGTACAGATGCTATCATCTGAGGTGCTAACTCGACTAAAATTTTGTGGGATTTTAATATCCAAACAGAATAATCGAGAATAGAGAGCAGATAGTTTTATGGTTGAGAAAGTTGAAGGGGTTACATTATTGATGTAGCTATACTGGATGGCCAACACATGATGAATAAGGAATTCAAGAAAACCGACAACTATTCAGCGCTTCAGGTTGAACTTGCAAGGTTGTGGAACACGGAAGCTGAAGTTGTACCTTCAGTGATTAAGGCTTTTGGCTCCATTCCTAAGAAACTGTTATCACATATCAATGAATTAGCTACAACACTAAATTTACAGAAATCATCACTCCCAGGAACTGCCAATATATTTCAAAAAGTGCTGTCTAAGGTAATATGACTTGATAGGAAGCATATTAAATTTCTGGTGTTACAATCAAAGTCATAAGGAAAAAAAAAGAGAGAGAGAGAGCGAGGGAGGGAGGAGGGAAGATGACGATGATGATGATCTATAATATTAATGGAATAAGACATGAATGCATATGTTATGCCTGGTCATCCCCTCAGATAAATAATGGAACATTCTGTTTTTATTACCAAGGAAAAAATAACACACAACATGTCAAAGAGAAAAAGAAAGCAAAAATAATTTTTAAATAGAATGAAAGATAGACGGGGTGATATTGCTTAAATGGAATTGAAGGAAAATAAAGGAAAGAGAGAGAAAGAAAGAAAAGAAAGTAAAGTAAAAAAAGTAAAGGAAGGAGAGGAAAAAAAAAAAGGAAAAAGAAGAGTATGAAATGAGTAAAAGAAATGACAAATTATTTTTGAAGAGAAAAAATGATGTGATAAATCAACAAATTATTCAATTTTGATAAAATGTTCAGTATTTATTCATTAACATGTGAAAATAAATTGAGCATCAAATCTGAAATGGTCTAATTATGATTACTAATTTAATTGTTTATTTCTAAGGAAGCAATTTATGAACAATGATAGATAAATAATGATTATCTATAAAACAATTTACACAAAAATTGATACAAAAACCCATGTAATTTAAAGGGTGCATTTTTTTTATCTAATTTAATATATTTTTCTTAATAAATTTCATCATCATCATGTCGTGCCACTAGCACGGATATCCCTGACCCTCTCTCACCACTTTTCCCTATCATTTATCGCCTCTTCAGGGTTACATCCCGTATCCTCACATAGCTGCTGAATGTATGTTCGTGCTGGTCATCCTGCTTTTGCCTGGTCATATGTTGGGGTCCATAGGAGTACATGAGCTCGTCTCTGCTTCTCCAGCAGTGTCCTGCATATCTGGTTTGTCTAACTTGGATAGTTTTTGTGATGGGAGGCAGGTGGCCGTATAGTTGGTGTTTTGTGGGGTGATGCCGCCAGAACTTGTTCAATATTGCTCGCAGCATTCTTGTGTAATTGCCGTCTAGCTTCTTTAGTAAATTTAATTATAAATTTATGTATCAAAATAAGAATTTTGAATTTCAACCGGTACTGCTAGTAATAATAATAATAGATAATCAAGTTTTGCATACTAAGGATGATACTGACAGGCTGCAGGTGAAAAAAAGAAAGAAGAGAACCCATTAAAATTGAGAATTTTATCAGCTTTGTATTCTAAAGATTTCAGGATGACACAAGATAGAATAATGGAAGATTGATTATGGCAGTCAAACATTGAAGAACTGAGAAGAAAACAAACGTAGAATAAAAAACTATGAATAGGAATATGCCCCAAAATACCAATATGTAAGTAAGTAACGTTGGCGACCATAGTCAAAGGTGAACCGAAGTCTCCCTTTTCAATAGCTACTACACCGAGGTGTAGGGGAGGGTGCTATTCCTTCCCCTGGATTGCTCCACTTTACCCTTGCTACGTACCTTTTAATGCTGAGTGTTAAGCAAAGAAGTATCAAGCACCATTTTAAAAGTCTTTGGTATGACCCAACCTGGGATCAAACCCCGGTCTCCCAGACCATTGGTGAACATTCTACCCAATAGGCCAATGAGCCAGACATTTACCAATATGTAACAGTCCAAAAATAAGCACATCCAATCATATTTTTTGTTAAAGAAGTGTTGCAATTTTATTATTGGTTATAGAGTTTTATTCCGGTAACCTATGGTAATAAGTAATACTTAATAATAGGAGTTTTGACTGTATAGTATTCCATGAAAAATAACACAATTCTGGTAATTTAAAAGACTTTTTGATAAATTGATAGGAGCATATTTATTTATGGGTGACGAGCTGTATTGAACAAATCCTAGAAGTAACATCCAACAAAACAGCAGCTGTACAGCCACCTACCACCCATCATGAAAACCATCCAAATTAGATGAACAAGACATGTGGAACACTGGAGAAATAAGGACGAACTCATAAGTGACGTACTTCTTTGGACTCCTTCATACAGACAAACTAGAGTTAGGCGACCAGCTAGAACCTATCTACAACAGCTCTGTACTGATACAGGATGTAACATGGAAGACCTGCCAGGAGCAATGGATGATAGAGATGAGTGGTGAGAGAGGGTCACGGAAATCAGAGCTAGCAGCATGCCATGATGATTGTAGGTTGGAGAGAAAAAAAATCGAAGTGAGGGTTTGAGTAATATCAGCTGGTAAATTTCTAGAAATTTTAGAAAAATATATCACAATGTCAACATGTCACGAAAATCTGACATTGAAAGAGGAATATCAGGATATTAGTCAAAATGTTCTTTTTATTCATTTATTTACAAGAACTTTCATTCACAAAGAAATCTTAAAGTTATTGTTTAATCAGTAATAAATTTAAAAAACAAACAAAAATAAAACCCCAAAAGGTAAAAAATGTAAATGTTTCGGATTAAGTTTAAAAAAAGGAAAAAAAATCTTGTCTTCTATCTCAACTTAAAAACACATTACAAAATGAAAAAAACAAAGAAAATGAAATAAATTAGAATAAATCCTACTTTTTACTTTATGACATGACAGATTGAGGTAGGGTGTGTGGAAGGGTGGAAGGTAGGAAAATATATTCAAGTTTGAACTTCCATTTCATATGAATAAATAAACAGTACTATGCATAAATAAAAAGATAGATCAGTATGTCTGGTATGAATCTACCTATTTTTGTCTGTGATTTTGTTTCAAGGTTTTTGCTTTGGCAGGAAACCCAACATTGTCCTCCTAACCCAAGGAAAATACTCTCGATCAATGGATCCAAGTTAAATATCAAAGCATTAGACTGTAGGTCATGAGGCATTCAGTTCAATTTCTGGATCCAGTATAAGCAAAAAGCTGAAATATATATATATATATATTGGGATTAAGAGGAGAATGTACAACTGATTGCCTGCATGTATTTATTGATCCTATTTACCCAACCCCTCCGCTTGGGCAGGATATGACACAAGGTCAATTTTTAAGTGGAGTTTAACAAGTTTGAATTCAGAGTTTTTCTTTTCTAGACTAGTTGTCTCACTCAAGGCTGAAGAACCCAGTCTGCCCTACTACTTACCCATAGCTGGAGGGAGAATAATTGAATTCATACCTTTCCCAAGGGTACTAGTGCTATGTGAAATGTAATCAGCCTTGTCCAGGATTTGAACTCGTATCGCTGTGTCCATTTCCTACGACAATAACCATTACACCATGGGCACCTCCAAAATATATATATATATATTTTGATAGGCTATAATAGAATGATCTATAATGAAAATACTAGATGGTGCAAAAGTAATTCAGAATATATAGTAAGTGAAGTGTATATCAATTAAAGCAGTCGTGGGCAAATTGTGGTCTGCTGAGTTTTCTGAATGGCCTGCCTAAGACTTCAATTTTACAGAAAAGATCATTTAACTAAACTGAGAAAAAAAAAGTTCTAAGGCAGATGTTTACATGTATAGTCTTCTGTAGTGAAATTGGTTGAGAAACCTTCAACATAAAAAAAAGGTTGGCCATGCCTGAGTTAGAGTATAGCAGAGTATAGAGCAGGGGGCCAAAACTCAAGAACTCAAAAGGGCCATAATACACTGAGGGTGAGGTACTGCAGGCCAAAAGTGAGATGGCACATGGAGGGGAGAATTTTCATCAGTTAGCATGGATTTCTCTGACCCTCTTTGCCACTTGTCTCTATTGTCCATTGCTCCTGGGAGGTCTTTCAGGCTACATCCTGTATTGGCACAGAGCTGTTGTATATAGGTTCTAGCTGGTCGTCCTACCTTTGCTCGTCCATGTGAAGGGGTCCACAGAAGTATATCGCTTATGAGTTCGTCCTTACTTCTCCAGCCTGGTTTGTCTAACTTGAATAGCTTTCATGATGGGTGCTAGGTGACTGTACAGTTGCTGCTTTGTCGGGTGTTGCCTCCAGGACTTATTCAATACAGCTTGCAGAATTCTTGTGTAATTGCCATCAAACTTTTTCTCCATATGTTTAGTTAACGTCCATGTGATGCATCCATATAGCAGTATCGACACAAGCACTGCTAATGAGACTGCTTCCGAGGTAGGTGAACTCATCCACTAGTTTCAAAGGACCACTCTTTAGTGTGGAGATGTCGCCTTTTTGATTAAAGCTCATGTATTCTGTTTTGTCTGCGTTGACATGGAGGCCTATGCTACTTGCTGCTTATTCCAGACTATGTAGCAGGGATTTGGCTTGGGCGGATGAATTTGCTAGAAGCGCTATGTTATCAGTGTAGTCCGCATCCATAATAGTTTGTGTGGGGTATCTTCTGCTTCTTTCCTTTACCAGCTTAAAACCATTTTCTTTCATTAAATCAATAGACGTTCTAAGCACATTGTCTAAGCAGATAATAAACAAGTATGGGGCTGGTGTGTCTCCTTGTAGCACACCTGTTACAATGTCAAAGTATTTGTGTCTCCATCTGATGAGTGGACTTTTACTTTTGTGTTTTTATACAGCATCATTATGGCTGTGAACGGTTTCTTTAGGGAGCTTGTAGGCGAGAAGTATTTGCTCCATCTTCCCTCTGTGTATGGAGTCAAATGCCTTGGAGAAATTGATGAATAATATTGTAGCCTCAAGGGTTTTTGAATGTACGCCTTTTAGAATTTGATAGTCAAAATTTGTGATGTTGTGGATTGATTTCTCTAAAAGTCATTTTGGTTCTTCCTAAGTATTTTCTCAATTTTTGGTTCTATGTGGTTGCATAGTAGAACATTGTAGATCTTGGCTGCTATGGATGTAAGAATTTTACCTTGGTAGTTCTATTTCAAGGTCACCCTTCTTAGGGAAAGGAAGGATGCATCCCTTTGTCCATCTGTCTATTGTGTTTTGGTTATATATGCCATTACAGTGTCGGAGCAGTATGTTGTTGAATTCCCTGGTCTTCCATACTTCTGGAGGTATTTCATCAAGCCCTGCTGCTTTCCTATTTTTAATTTTTCTTAGTACTGAGTCAAGCTCTTCTTGCGTAAACTGTCCTAGTTTGATGTCTACTAGATAAAAGAAGGTAAAAGATGTTAATTCTTTTAAATTTATTCCAATGTTTGAAAACCAAAGTTAGAGTAAGAATAGAATAAATTGGGAATTTCGTGTTAGATGATAAAAAAGGTAGAAAAGAGATGAAGATAAAATGAATGCCTTCCCCACCCGCCCCAAAAAACCCATTAGAAAACATGTGTATATCTGTATTACAGATGGAAGATTTAGAACTCTCCAGCCCACTGTAAAATGAACTCACATAAAATTAAGAAGGCCAAAAGCAAAGCAAATCCTTTCTACCTTTGGCAGAGGTCAACTGACAGTTAGTTATTCTGTCTTTTTACTATATTGGCAAATTGAAATACATGAAAGATTTTATTATATGTAAAATAATTGTTGTATTAAATGTAAAGGACTTATTGTAAATCCAAGCTGAAGTTGAACCATGAAAAAGAAGGTAAAAGATGTTAATTCTTTTAAATCTATTTTAGTGTTTGAAAACCTAAGTTAGAGTAAAAATAGAATGCCTCTAAGGATGCAATGAACCATAAATAAAGACTCTTTCATGAATTTAAAAAAAATAAAATAATAAAATAAACTAACTGTGGACTTTTACTAAGTTAAAAATTAATACATGCAGGAGGGGGAAAGATTTGTTTTTTTAGATACACCTTGGAAGCCTTGGGAAGCAGCATGGTGGATGTAAAGGTGGATGAACCCAACAACAGGTCAATGGCATGTCTTATAGGTGCTGGGTGGACGAATCCCACAGGACAATGGCCAGGATCAAATAGATCGGGGAACTACTGTTGATCATCTATTAGGTTGGCTTCTATAGATGAGAATAAAAATACGGCCATCGAAAGATTACCATGGTTCATACTCAAACCGTCAACTGGAATGAAATACTTATCCTTTTAATAAGTTGTCTTTTTCTTCACAATGTTATGTACGTGTGAGCATTAAAAAAGTGATGCATGAGTATTTGCAGGGACTTACCTGAGGAAACTAAAAAGAATTAAAAAAATATCTACCACTTCACTAAAGTGACAGCATATTCGCAAGACTACAGATAGATAATCAGGCAAAGTTGTTCAAAGACTAATTTACAAAATATTCAACTCCCAAGAGAAGAATGGAAGAATTAAAATCTATCATGATTCAAATGTTGGCCCTACAAAAGGAACAACAATTAGTACAACAAAAGCAACAACAGAAGTTTTTGGAAGTTCTACTTAATTAAACTTCTAAAGAAAGAATGTCAGACTCATCCATTCCAGATGCCAATTCAATTAGTGAATTTGCATTCTATCTAGACAATGGAACAACTTTTCCAGCTTATGACAGAAGATACGAAGGGATCTTCAAAAGGGATCGTTCATATTGGAATGATAAGAAGAAAGTTTGCTTATTAAGAAAATTGTCCCCAGCTGAACATGAAAAATACATGAATTGTATTTTGCCAAAAAAATACAAACAAAATAATTTTTGATGAATTTGCATTAATACTATTTAAGATTTTTAGAGATAGAAGTTTATTATTAAATATATGTTGGCAATGTCTTAACCTAGTAAAGGGTGACAATGAAGGTTTTGTTACTTATGCAGGAGTTGTACACTGGGAGTGGGAGACATTTAAAATAAATGAATTAACTCTGGATTTATTCAAATGCCTAATATGCATACAGGATTTAACAGTTAATAAGGACGTGGAAATAAAATCAAGGATGCTTGCTAAATTGGAAATGGAACCTAAATTAACTCTACAGAAGATAGCAGAAGAGTGTCAATGCATTGTAAATATAAAACTCAATACTGCAAGGATTGAGGAAAGAAATATTTCACATGTGCATAACATCTGACCATTTAAAAGAAAAAGACTATAGATCTTTTTCAACACCTAATAAAACATTCGAAAAAGACAATAAAATCTCCCCCTACACACACACACAATACAGCATACTTGTGAAAGTAAGCATTTCAAAAGTAATTGTTTTTTCAAGAAGAAAAAATGCTACAAATGTAATGGGATTGGACACAAAGCTACTCATTGTAAATATAAAAAAAAATCGAAAAAATAGAATGTATGGGAACAAGGTAGATAGATGCTGTAAAGTCAAAAAAACAAAAGAAAGATTAACAAAACTTTGAATGCATCATTAACTGAGCTAGAAACGTCTCAAAAGAAGCAATTTGTCTTTGTAAAAATTAATAATGTAAAAATAAAACTACAACAAGATACAAGGTCTGATATCACCACCATCAAAGAACAAACATGGAGAAAAATGGGTAAACCCAGTTTATTAATTTCTAAAAAAAAGTTGCTCATGGAGTTTCAGGAAAGAAATTGAATTTTTTGGGAGGCTTTTTTTTGTTGGTAAAACTAAAAAAAGCATAGTATTTGTATTGAAGAATACAACTAATTTATTTGGAACAGATTAGATAGCATTATTTGATCAATGAGACCTCCCAATTAACTCCTTCTGCAACAAAATAAATATTGTTACCTCCTGTGTTAATACGGTAACAGAGAATGTAACACCAATTTTTAAACTAAAAAGTAAAGTACCTTTTGTTGAGTTAGAACCAATTAATAAGGAATTGGACAGACTACAAAAATTAAAGAATGTATTAAAAAAGTGTTTCCCCAGAAATCTTCTCAGAAGGTCTGTGCAGTTGCACAAAAACGAAAGATAAATTTGAAGTAAAAAAGAATGTAACACCAATTTTTAAACAAAAAGTAAAGTACCTTTTGCAGAGTTAGAACCAATTAATAAGGAATTGGACAGACTAGAAAAATTATGAATGATATCAAAAATAGACTATTTTGAATTGGCATCATCAACAGTTTATGTTAAAAAAGAAATAATAAAATTCACGTATGAACTGATTTTTCAACAGGGTAAAATGAAAGTTTTAAATTATATAACTACCTGTTACCAAGTCCAGAGGAAATATTTACCAAAATAAAGGGTGGTAAATTTTTTCTAAGTAGGATCTTTTGGACAATTACCTACAAGTACAAGAAGATGAAGAGTGTTCAAAACTATTAATAGTTAATACTCAAAAGGACTATACAAATTTAACTGACTTCCTTTTGGTGTAAAGGTAGCACCAAGCATATTCCAACAGATTATGGATACAATCCTTTCCGCTTTGGATTGTGTACAAGCATATTTAGATGATATACTTAAAAGCAAGACCCAAAATCAACATGAGGAAGATGTAAAAAAGAGTATTTGGGAGGATTAAAAATTACAGTTTTAAGATCAGTGAAGAAAAATGCGAATTGTTTATATCCACAGTTAAATATCCAGGACAAATTATTAATGTAAATGCTAGACGACCAGATCCTTCAAGGTTGAACACAATAAGAGACATGCCCACTCCAACAAATGTAACAAAGTTACAAGTATTTTTAGGTTTTGCTAATTACTATCATGGATACATTTATGCCTGTTTTGTATGTATCTTCAACAGGTTATTCAATGGCACCATTGAATAACCTGTTAAAAAAAGAAATTAAATGGGATTGGTCAGATAAATGCCAAAGTGCTTTTGAAAAGATTAAGAAAGTCTTAACGTCAGATTTGTCACTAACTCATTTTCACCTTAAATTAGAGAATGTGATTGCTGCAGATGCATGCGAGTTGGATCTGGGAGCTGTAATACTACACAAATATGAGAACAGAAAAACTAAACCAATACTTCATGCTTCAAGATCATTAATAGCAGCTGAAAAGAGCTACAGTCAGATAGCAAAAGAAGCATTGGTCATCATATTTGCTGTGAAAATGTTTCATAAATTCATACATGGTAGAGAATTCACACTACAGACAGACCATCATCCATTATTGTCAATTTATAGATTAAAAAAAGGGGGGTGTTCCCACACATACAACAAATAGACTACAGGTTGGAGAACTATTCTATTAAACTATAATTATAAAATAAAGATTCTACCATCTAAAAAATTGAGTCATGTGGACGGACTATAATGAAATCAAGAACGTATTATACAACACAGTAAGAGAACTGTCCATGACATTAAAGGAAATAAGAATTAAGTCAGAAAAAAATGACTTAATGATAAAAATGAAGAAGCAAGTAAGTTTTAAAGAAAAAAAATAAAAATGTGAATAATACTGGAAGTAACTCATTTTCATTATGCAAAAATTTACTCATAGATCGATACCAGCTTCATTACAAAAATGTGTACTAAAAGAATTTCACAGAGGACATCCAGGAATTTCTTGGATGAAATCTTAATGAAGTGTTATATGTATTGGCCAAAATTGGATCAAGACATTAAAGATCTAGTAAAATCAAGCAGAAGTCACTACCAATAAAGTTTCAACCTTGGCCAAAAACTGATGTGTCATGGTTCAGAATACATATACACTTCACAGGACTCTTAAATGGAGCATACTATCTAGTGGTAGTTGATCATATTTACCAACCCCTCCCCTCGGGCAGGATATGACACAAGGTCAATTTTTAAGCAGAGTTTAACAGGTTTGAATTCAGAGTTTTCCTTCTCCTAGACTAGTTGCCTCACCAAGGCTGAAGAACCCAGTCTGCCCTACTATTTATCCATAGCTGGAGGGAGAATAATTGGATTCATACCTTTCCCAAGGGTATTAGTGCTATGTGAAATGCAATTGGTCTCGTCCAGGATTTGAACTCGTATCACCATTTTCTATGACGATAACCATTACACCACGGGCACCTCCATGTGGTAGTTGATAGTTACGCTAAATGGCCAGAAATATTAAAATGTAGAAGACCGACTTCCACAGTAACGATAAGTTTTTTTACACAAGATTTTTGCAAGGTTCAGTGTACCTGATGCTATCGTTTCAGATAATGGAACACAATTCACAGCTAGTGAATTTAGGGGTTTCTATAAATCATTAGAAATAGAACACGTTACAATGTCCCCTTATCACCCAAGATCAAATGGACAGGGTGAATGTTTTGTTGATACATTGAAAAAGCACTAAAAAGTCTGAGAGAGAGAGAGAGGAGTCAAATAAAGTAATGCTACAGCAATTTCTGAGTGTTTATAGAATAATGCCAAACCCCAACACCGTGTCTGGAATGTCACCTGCAGAGTTGATGTTCACTCGGAAGATTAAGTCCATTTTAAATAAATTACAACCTGATCATAAAGTGATAACATCAAGAAATAACAATAATATAAGCAAATACTTTAAACCTGGAGATAAAGTATTTTTAAAGTACACCAACGTGCAAAGGAATTCTGGGAAGATGGCATTATAAAAGAACGAATCATAAAAATTATATACATGGTATAGGGACAAAGGTGGGTACATAAGCGACACCTTAATCAGTTAAAATGATGATTCACTGATTTAGTGAGTCTACAAAAAGATGTACCAATGGAAATATTGTATGACAGGTTTGACGTACTCCCACCACCAGAAATTGTTGAACCAAGGATTTACAGTAAGAAGTAAAAAAGCAACGACAGAACCTTTAAATATTGAAAAAAAAAAAAAAAAACTGAAGAAATATAGACTTTAGAGGAAGTCATCCCAAAGAGGTGTCACATATGAATAGAGTGAGACACTAGCATTTGAACAGTGAGCGCCAGTAAACAAAAACGGCAAACCTCCAAATATAAACAGAGATACTGTGCTGTTAGAGGGACTTCCGTCTTAGTTTGGCCAGTACACTCTTGGTTCAAAGTGACTTTGTTATTGTTCTTGGCAAGACTGTAGTAATAATCTCCATTGTCTTATTTTCTGTTTCATGTATTAATTTCAGTTGGAATGAACTACTTATGCTTTTATTAAGTTGTCTTTTTCTTCATCACGTTATGTACACATAAGATTTACGAAAAACTGAAATATTAAAGTACATTCTATCCTTTTCTGAAGAGGAATATGATCAGAGGCGAGGAACAAATTACCAAGTTTTAGGAAAATATTTGTTGCAAAAATTGTTCTGCTTTATGCTACAGAAAAATAGTTTGTGGGCCACGTGTTAGAGATCCCTGGTATAGAATATTAGAATACATCATTTAGAGTAGAGAGTGTATCATTAGAGTATTCCCATGTATATTAAAAACATTTCAGAATATAAAAATGTTTTAAATATCTACAAAGCTTTTGCACTACCCTGAATATATAAACTTAAATATTAAATATATTCAGTTTAGAATATCAACTCAAAAAGAATTTATTAAATTTTTCTATAAACTGCACTATTTTTGTCATTCTTTCTTTCTTTTTTACTTTTTTTTTTTTTTTTGAGGTGAGGTGCATTTCAGTGATTTTTTACCTTTCTTAAATAACGAAGTATAATAGATTGAAAAATGTTGCTTTTTTTTTCAATCTTAATGTTAAAATCAGTAACCAAAGCAGAAACAGGAGTAACTATAACACAATCATTGTTTTCACTACAACTGTTAAGAGATGAAAGAGTAGAGATGATTGATTGATTTTTAACAGCATTTCAATTCACTTAGGTTTATCTTATGCTGAGAGGTTAGGGAATTGCATTCTTCAATCATATCAAATAAAATAATTTTTAAACAGATTTATTTGACCCATAGATGGAGCCCTAACAGATATTACTACTTCTGGCTTAATATTAGAATCAAAAAACCAAAAAAATGTCAGTTTTGACATTTCTTTAATGCATGCTGATATAACAGGTATCCCAATGCAATTGTTATATAATAGCCGAGGGATTTCGGTTCATGCCTTTGAGTTTAGTTAGGCTGAGAACCTTTCGGCTCAGCACATGGGTTAGTTGGGTGCAACATTGAGGCAGGTGTTAATGCAGGCGCCTGCGGGCGGATGGAGGTGTCACTCAGATGTCATAATAGTCCAAGACGAAATGTGGTGACAGGGTGTGGGTGACGTCACGCACCAGAAGCACACGGAGGTTTGTGTGAGAATCTGAAGAAAGTCAGATTTGAGAATTAGATGCCAAACGAGAAGGATCAACTTTTGGAGCTCGCAGACACGAGGCGAACTTGCGCCCTATGAGGGCCGCACGAGATGGGGGCCAAATGAATAAGACAACATAGAAAATTGTGTCTCTCCTCCTTACGTCGAAACCTTTAACTCAAAGTTAATAAAAAGGTTTCGTACCTGAACAAGAAGTCGTTAAGTGTTTTCGAATTCCGAGATTCCTATGTTCAATTGTTATGAACATTCGATGTCCATTTCACCCATTTCGCACATAGTGTTAATTGTGAATATGGTACACAATTAAAAACAATCTTTTAGATAGCTATGAGTTAAAATTAAAATTAAATTCAAATTTTTTTAAAAAAGCAAACTTTTGAGGCTATTCAATATATCACAGATAAAAACTTGGTGCATTTTCTCTAAGGTTGTTTAGAAGACCAGCAGTTGTCCATGCAGTAGATCCCTTCTTTCCATGATACCAATGTTGTCTAAGTTTGGTTTGGTTTGGTTAGTTTAATGGCATATCAACCTTCATGGGTTATTTAATACCAAAGCCATCATTGCAGAAGAACAATAGTAGTACTATTTAACCCATAACTGGGGAATAAGGGGATTTATACCTTTCTCAAGGGTATTAATCTGAAAATGAAAATAATACAATTGGAGTCTGAACTCTCTTACTTTGAGGACACAGTCCAGCATTTTAGCCATTATTGGTTAAGAGATTGATAAGAATTAATACAGTTGGCACCAGTGTCATTACAAGAGTTGTCAGAACAAGGTTGAAGACAACAGTGAACTGCATTAGGATCTCAAGCTCCTGGTTTCAGAACCCAGCCTGCCCTACTATTTATCCATAACTAGAAGGAGGACAGGGGAAGAGAACAAATGGATTCATGCCTTTATTGAGTGTATTAGTGTAAAGTCCATTTTTCTTAAAAATTACCATTAAGTCACCTGCACCTCCCATATATGAGTACATGCACATAATCCAACATCATATATGCACACGGATATTATATACTGATTTTCACCCTTTCACATACACGTATATTTGAACATAAATTCTAGACCTTACAGCTTGTTTAAACCTGTTTGTAATTTATTAGTGTTGTAATCTTTTCAAGCATTCTCTAAGAAAGTTCAAACTAATTTTGGCCAAAACCACTTGTAAAAACTTGATTATGCATGGCAATGAATAATACAGGTTCTTACCCAAGTGTGGGACCAGCAAGTCTGTATCATGCCCAAATTAACTCAGAAAATCTAAAAGGTAAATGAATTGCAATGCATTTATAACCTAGAATTCATCTCAGTATATATAAAAAAAACAAAACATACTGCTCTTCTGGAACACTGATATCAATACATGTATTTACCTAACAGCTCCGCCATGAGCAGAACGTGACACAAGGTCAATTTTTAAGTCGAGTGTAGCTGGTTTGACTGGTTGCCTAATCAAGGCTAAAGAACCCAGTCTACCCTACTATTTATCCATAGCTGTGAAGAAAATAGATGCCTTTGCTAAACAGTTTCACCCAGGAATTGATCTTGGGTCGCTGACTTCATTTCCGATGATACTAATTATTATGCTAAGAGTGTTTCCTGATACCAACATAGATTGTCAAGTATATCACTTATTATTTGTATAAAGAATATAAAACAAAAAGATAAAAAGTATCAAATCAATTGGAAACATTTTTCATGAATATCAACAGTTAAAAGAGTACTAAATATTAATCACCTTATGCTGATGTAAAAGATTTAAAAAAAACAAACAATACTGTCTTTTTGTTAACTTTTATGAAGTAGGAGAGAAATCAAGAAAATGTAGGTTTCCTATGTTCATTTCATGACCATGAGTTGATATTAGTCTTAATGACAAAGATACATTTTTTAAAAAGATATTTATTAAATGATTGTAAGACTATGTAACTAAAAGGTATAAGCAAAATCTGAATGGATTTTGATAAAAGTGCATAAAAAACTAAATGTTGAAATAAGAATACAGAGATAAATTGTTAAAATATTCATGAATTAATAATATAACCAAATGTACTAGGCCCAGTTGGCTGGGGCTGCAGAATAAAGCCACTGCATCTCTACAGAGGGGTAAGACTCCCTCAACAAGTGTCGGGATATGACAATAAACAATCTGATGGTGAGACTCCAGTAATGCTGGAGCTTTGGGGAATGCAGAGTACCCCTTTATTACCATCGCTCCCAGGTCCACTCTAAATGTAACAACAATCTAAGGGTCAAATAGAACTAAACTGTGTGCTTATGCTAAACTGAATTGTTTGAAATAGAACTTTTGACATTGAACTGTATTTGAATAGTTTGAAATAGAACTGTTTATATGTATAAAAATAAATTTGGCATTAATAACCAACAATGGTTGATATACCATAAAACCCAACTAAACTAAATCATATATATTTAATATATATGTATAAAGAGGATTTGGCATTAAATAACTTACAATGATTGATATGCCATAAAACCTCACCAAACCAAATCCTATATATTTAATATGTATAAAGAGGATTTGGCATTAAATAACCTACAATGGTTGATATGCCATAAGACCTCACCAAACCAAATCCTATATATTTAATATATATGTATAAAGAGGATTTGGTATTAAATAACCTACAATGGTTGATATGCCATAAAACCTCACCAAACCAAATCCTATATATTTAATATATATGTATAAAGAGGATTTGGCATTAAATAACCTACAATGGTTTATGTGCCATAAAAGCTCAACCCAACCAACCAACTGAATATACTTTAAATATATGTTTTGAAAATATTCATCATAATTCCAAGACTTATTCAGAACTTATTCTTTATGTCACCTTTGTTGTTATATCCATTTATGGCCAATTCATAAGGAAAGAACCTTCCCTCTCCCACAATAAAATAAAATAAAATAGACAAGCAGAAAAGAAATAGTAACCAAACATACTGACTAGGTCAGTTCATTACCAACAACATGAGCTATAAACACAATCCTATGTGTTTTTAATTTGCTTGCTACATTCCTGTAAAAACTAACTTGAAGAAGGATTTAGAATAGTACTTTAGAAACACTATAGTAACAAGAAAGGCAGCACAAAGAATGTGTTTAATAGCCTAAATGACTCTTGGATAAAAAAATAAAAAAAAAAATAAGAAAAAAAAATTATATAAAAGAGTTAGAAAATCCAATGTAGGAACTTCATTCTTGACTAATATTCTTTTTTATCCACATTGATTACTGAAATAATTAAAAAAGTTTGTTGTTGGAATTATAATTAAGAATATTATAATTAGAAGTTAAGAACATAATTAAGTCATAAGTGATAAAAATATTCTCTCTCTCTCTCTCTCTCTCTCTCTCTCTCTCTCCTTTGATTCCAAACATTTAAGGTGGCATACTACTTTTGGTAAAGGCCACTGCAGCTGCAGGGGGAATGTTTGACAAGTGTGATTAGGATGAATTTTGACTGAAACACACATTTTATAATTCTGTTTCTTCTCCCCAACACTGGTTCAGCAGGTTTTCTCAAAAACAGAGGTAATCTAAAATACAGTACAGAAAATGAATTCAGAAGTCAAAGCTCTTAATAATTGACAAGGATTATTTATTGAGATAGATAATGTAGTTGAAGTGATGTATTTTCTGAAATGTTGTGATTTAAGAAAATTTCTTTGTATCCAATTGATTGATTGATTTTAACGGCGTGTCAACCCATCTTACATTATTTTATGCCTGGAAGTTAAGGAATCACATTCATATTTACATTTTTTATTTACTTGTTTCTTAAGAGTTTTTTTTTTGTTTGGTACATGGCTCAATTGAATATGAGTAATTTTTAAACAGATCTATTTGACTCTAGTGAGACAGAGTGGTCCAGGGAGTAATGGCAATGAAAGTACTTCACACTCTCCAGATCACCTAAACTGGAGCTTCACCATCAGATGCAGTTGAGTATCATACCCAGCACAACTCTTTAATTAGGAGGAGTCTTACACCACTTAAGGGGATACAGTCTAAGCCCCACTGACAGGGAGGTTGGATCCAATTGAGGTTTTGAGATATAATATTATTTAGATATAAGGATACGCAAAACAATTTTTCTAATAAAAAGTTATCATCTAAACTAAAGATACCAAGTTTTTATTATTCTGAGTGAAACACTCAACAACCAAATAGATATTATTTAGTTGTCTAAATTTCTGAGATGAAGCTTGATGATTTTTATCATTAAGGGTTTTCGGACTATTGTCTTCATCTTTATTGTAATTTACACAACATTTTGGCCAATATGTCCTCCAGCCTTCTTCAGGTGTATGTCAAACTCAGGAACCTATACAGAACTTTGAACTACGTCCTTTATTGGTAATGGTTATAGGTGTTAGTTCCCTAAGCTTCTAAGGAGACAATCATCTGGAGGTTGCAGGTTCAATCCTGACTGCAGGTGAGTAATATAGAAATATTTAACACTTGTACTCGGTTATGGCTAATGGAATCAGAACAGGCGACCCCGTGGATTCAATAAAGGACATAGTTAAGTTCTGTGTAGGTTCTAGAGTTCGACAAACACCTGAAGAAGGCTGGAGGACATATTGGCTGAAACGTTGTGGAAATAACAATAAAGATGAAGACAATAGTTCAAAAAGCCTTATGGTAAAAGATATTATTTACTATCAAACTCTTCAGCACTGAAACTATAACCAAAAATAAATTTGGAAGATTTCTGTAACCAAAAATAAAATTGGAACACTTCTATAACCAAAAATAACATTGCATGAATATATATAAAAAAAGATACTTATTTTTGAACAGCTATATATTCATATTTTTGGTTATAGAGGTACAGCTTAGGGGTATGGACCCCTGAATATAAGCAATATATTTATATTCCTGACCATTAAAGACCAGAGATTCTACTGTTTTAAAAAAAGAAAGAGAAAGATTTCTATAAAAAGGAAAAAAATCTAGAGTTGGTGCGTAACAATTAAACAAAAAAGAATGAATCCTATACAGACAAGTTCATAATCTGCCCTACTATTTACCCATAACTAGAGGGAGAATAGCTATATTCATATCTCTTCCAATGGTATTCGTGCTACGCGAAATGCAAACAGCCTTGTTCAGGTTTTGAACTTGGATTGGCAAGTCCACTTCCAATGACGATAATCCTTATGCCAGGAGCACCTCCTTTAAGAGTTGAGCAATATACTTGTTATATTCCTGACCATTAATGACCAGAGGTTCTACTGCTTTAAAAAAGAAAGAGAAAGATTTATATGAAAAAGATAAAAATCTAGAGTTGGTGCGCAACAATTAAACAAAAAAGAATGAATCCTATACAGACAAGTTTATAAAATAAAAATAATAAAAAGATTTCTTTGGTAAAAGAAAAGAAATTGGAAATCCTAACTGAAAATGAATGGTTACTAAAAGCAAAGAAAAGTCTTAAAAATCAACAAGAAAAAAAGGAAGCTAATTAATAAGAGTTGATATAAATGTAACACCTGATAAGACTAGAAGGTTAATACAGACAAGTAGAAGCTGTATAAATCTTGGAAATGTAGACATCAAAGAAAATGAAATGTTATTCCCCCCCCCCAACCAGCCTTATCCTTACTATAATGAGACAAACCTGTTTAGGTTTGTGCTTCAACCAATGTGTGTGAAAATGTTTAAACAATTAAGTGCCTTTTATTAATATAATTAGGGTAGAACATTACATAAACTTTAAGAGAAATTCCTCATAATTAGTCAAACAGGTAGATTTTTTCTGAATAATTCAATGATCAATGAAAAGTTATGAAATCTTTTTTTTTTTTTAATATGGATAAACATTTGAAAAAGTTTTTTTTTTTTTTTTACTAACTGACAACATACTCAGACTTATTCTAAATATTTTATGGTAACTTATGCACATAAATATCAGTATAAGATACTTCCATTTTCAATGCTGAAGTCAAAAAGGTATTTATAGAGGCAATAGATTTAAGCACTTGAAGGCAAATTTAGTTGGTTTGTTGGTTTTTATG
Organism: Sepioteuthis lessoniana; assembly: GCA_963585895.1. Lineage (NCBI taxonomy): Eukaryota > Metazoa > Mollusca > Cephalopoda > Myopsida > Loliginidae > Sepioteuthis > Sepioteuthis lessoniana. The sequence continues at coordinate 43,183 of CAUZXS010003727.1, forward strand.
GCATATCAACCCTTGTAGGTTATTTAATGCCGAAATCCTCTTTATATATTGTTATATACCCTACCTGTGAACATTAATGGGTATGTCCCATTCCTCATAAATACGTTGGACACTATTGTGTGTGTATGTGTGTGTGTGTGGGGTAAATATACTAACTAAGTAGTCACGACTAGCAGCGGCTACCTTCTTCACGCTGCTAGCGAGGGTTGTATTTTGTTAATGTTATAAAGAGTTCCATTACATTTCCAACTTCATTTTGGTTATTTCTCATTCAGTTACCTTTTGTCAACATATATATATATATATATATATATATATATATATATATGATTAGTACACAAATAGTTTGTAACATTTTAAACAATCCAGAGCTCATTTGTTTGCACATAGTTACATGGTTTCAAGAATTCTTACCAAACATGGATAATACTATTTATTATTAATAATTTGTTTGCACACAGAGGGTTTCAAGTATTGCTATCTAACACTAAGAATTCAATTTAACATCAGTCATTTGTTGGCATACAGATAAATGGTTAAACAATTCTATTTAACCAATAGATGGGACACTTACAGGTACTACCACTCTGGGTCAAAGTGGATCTGTCATATCCAAGACACTCATAGGGAGAGGGGATCTTACTCCTCTACAAAGATGCAGTTGGTGAATTCTAAAGCTCCAACTAACTGGGCAGTAATATTTGTCCGATATATATATATATATATATATATATATATATATATATGATTGATTGATTTAAATGAGATATTAACCCAACTAGGGTTATTCTATGATGAGAAGTAAGGGAACTACATTTGTATTTACATTTTTTGGGTAGTTATTTCATAAGAAATTTTTTTTGTACATGGTTCAATCAAATATAAAAATTCTAAAACAGATCTATTTGACCGATAAAAGAGACACTAACAGGTACTACCACTTCAAGCCAGAGTTGACCTGAGAGTAATAGCAACAAAGCAATACTCTGCACTCACTAAATCTCCAAAATTGAAGCCCCCACCATCAGATGCAGTTTAGTGCAGGACACTCCGTATTTTAAGTTGTCATCTATTCACCCACCCTTTTAATAGCTATTACAACGAGAAGTAGTGAAGAGCACTACCCCTTTCCCTGGATGCTCTACCTACCTTTGCTCCATACCTTATAATGCTAGACGTTAAGCAAGGAGGCATCAAGTACCAATTTTTTATTCTTTGGTATGAATCAACCTGGGATTGAACTCGGACCTCCCAGACTGTTGGTGAACACTCTACCCACTATACCAATGGGCTGGTATATACTATGGCTGAAATTCCACTCTAATGCCTCTCTTATAAGAATATTTAGGTCAAAATTATTTCACTGATACTGATTCCTTATCTAAAGTGTAGATACTTTTCCTTATCCAAGAGTGCTAAAAATATATATATATAAATGAATATTTATTAGATTTATATATTTAATGCCATGGAATTTAGTCTGCAACCTCTGGATTTCATAAAGTTAATAGCTCTATTCTAGATATTGAGCAATCTCCATATTAGATTACACTTGGTTCACCAAAAACCCACAAAGTGATTTAGTGACAACCAACACTGATATTATATATATATATATATAAATAAAGCTCTTCGAACGAATTGAGAATTCTGGTATCCGGTAAGGTATAAAATGTAAACAAATGAACGCTACTACTTAATACCTTTATAATTCCCTAGCTGACATGGTAAGCTTGTTGGCTGAGCTATCGAACATTAAGTCTAACGTAAAGATGGGCGGGTTTCAATCCGAGCTTCAAGCATCCTACATGTCTAGCCACACTGAAGAGTTGTGATACAACAAAACAGTCTGTTTGTGGATGACTATATATATATAGCTTGTCTGTTCAATGGAAAAAAGAAATTGTTAATATCTATTTATGTGGCCATCACAAACTCAATCTCTGGGTCAGGTAATATATAAAAAGTTATATAATTTGGTTCAGTACCCTGATAAAGATCCTCATGTTGGTTGTTATCAAAGTCACAATGTTTTGCCCATTGTACACTGCAGCCTTCTTCAGGTGTCTGATTAGTCATAGTTGGTAACCTTCTGAGAACTTCAAACCTAACCCTTTATTTTAATTTATGGGGACATATTTTCTCACTTGTCCACTATTAGAGAATATCTTCTAATTTGTCCTTGCAACATTGCTCAACTGTCTAGTGGATAAAAGTATTAGTTAAAATCTATTCATGAGGCAGTCATAAGTTCAATTCCTGGGTCAGGTAGTACATACTCTGGTTCAGTGGAAGTGATAGATAACATCTCAAACATGAACTAACTAGGCATCCTCAAAACCAGAGAATAAGAACAATCTATCCCCATGGAATAAGTAAAGGATTCAGTTTGAAAATCCCAAAAGCTAATATTACAGACTCCTGAAGAAGACCAGAATGTACAACAGCTGAAATATTGTGATTATAACAACAACCAAAATGAAGACACTAGTTTGTGTATTTCAGTGTACAAGAATAGGCTGAACAAGATACTCTAATGGATTGTGACCAAATGAGATTTATATTTCAACATAGTCCTCCTTGTGGTCCACATACTTTTTCCAATAGTGCTTGGATCCTATTGGTCAAAAAAGTCATCAACAGCAGATATGACATCATCATCATATGAACTTTTCTGCCCACTCTTGTATAATAATGGGGTGAGTCTTCATGGCATAATGACTAAAGAGCAGGACTGCGACCTCTAAGTAAGCAAGTTCAAACTCCAGTCTTACTATTATACTCACTTTTGGACTAATACCCTTAGTAAAGGCATGAACACTCTCATACCTCTAGCTATGGGTTAAATAGTATCACTGCTGTTCTTCTACAAAGATGGCTTTGGCATTAAATAACCCACAAAGGTTGATAAGCCATTAAACAAAGAAATCTAACGTATAATAATAGTCTAAAGATAATTTTGAACAAGTGGGTAGTGGAATATTTAGAATGAAAAGCTTTAAAGGTATGTTTAAAAAAAACTAATAAAAGATTTGTCTGAAATCCAGATGCAATAATTCACTTTTCTCTTGATTCATTTAAGGTAAAATTGTTTTACGTCCAAAATGATTGAAAAATAATACATGAATAATATCTTCCTGCTGGCTACATCCACTCAACATATCATTAGAATTGGAAAGAAATAAACAGAAATTTCTTCTGCTGAATAAGCCACAAGGTATACATTCTTGGACAAGCATATTGCACAATCATTCTAAAATCTGAAGAATTTTTGAAATCTGAGAGTTTTAGCACCAAACATTTCGGAAAAGGAATTTGCATCTTGTATCACCTCATGAGTGTCAGAAACAAAATCCAGCTGGAATCTCTAACCATTTTTCTTATTTGTTTGTTTTCATGATATAAATACCGAAGAGTCATTTTTCCAGAATTAATTAAAATGACCAAACAAATATTCTTTATTACTACTTGTAATTAAATGATCTTTTTACAGTAAAGAATTTCTTTGTATATATCTTCTGTTTGTGGGTAACTGCAATTAAGCAGTGACCATCCATCAAATTGGACTAACAAACCAGTCATCAAATTTAATCTATATTGGCCTTGTTCCAGACTAAACAAACATCTTTAAATATCTACAGTTATTACTTATGTTATTTATAATTCAAGACAGTAAAAAAGTAAATGATGAATTTTGAGTCTTTGCCTAAAATTTATTTTTAATTTACATTATCTATTTTCCTAAAGCAAGAGTACTTTCCATTGCCCGGCTTTTAGCCCTTAAGCCTGGGATTTTAAATTGACTGTTATTTTACAATACACTATGAACCTTGATAGTTCTGATTCAGGGAGATCATGTTATATACGAATAATAAAAGATGTAGAGACATAGTATTACAGTTATTGTCACAGAAAAGGGACTTGGCAATTAGAGTTCAATTCCAAGACAAGTCTGTTTTCCTTTCCCTTTGCTCTAATGCACTTGAAAAAGGCATGAATCCCTCTTCTCTCTCTCAAGCTATGAATAAATAATGGGGTAAATCTGGGTTCTTTAGCTTTGATTAGGTAACCAGTCTCGGGTAAGGAAAATTCAGATTCAAACCAGCTTTACTCTGCTTAAAAACTGACCTTGTGACACACTCTGCCTTTGTTGAGAAGTATAAACCCAAATTAATAATAAAAGACTCACTATAGCAATTATTCATTGGATAGGATTGAATAAAGATGCTCATGTCCGGAAGTGAAGTTTAAATGCATTTTGAATTTAGTTTTTTTGTAAACTCCAGTTTGACATGCTAATGGCTGAAGTGTTTAAGAGCATTATGAATATTAACTGGCTAATATTGTTTATAATACGTATAGCAATTATATTTATAATAATACAATTATAATACAATATAATATAATACAATTATAATACATATAGCAATTATTCAACTCTGTATTCTTAGAGAACTTTAAAATATCAACTAGGAAAATTATATAGCACTAAGCCTTGTGATAAAATTTAAATGAACCTAATTATACTAGTACATGTACTACACCTAATAAATTTCTGATGAGTATATAAAAGGCATTACTTGTATATCAAATCAGTGATTCAATTACCAACAGAAACACCTATTGAATCAACTATATAAAAATAAATGCATCTATTTTTGTGTAGCAGCCTTTATTCTTAAAAAAATGCTTGTAACTACTTTATTACTTATTTATATATATATATATATACATACACACACACATATATACACACACACACACACATATATATATATATATACACACACGCATATATATATATATATATATATATATATATATATATACATGTGCGCACACGCACGCGCACACACACACATATATATATATATATATATATATATGCACACACACACACACACATATACACACAGACACACACACATATATTCACATACACATATATACACACACATATTCACATACACATACACACACACATATATATATATATATATATATATATATATATACCCAAGGAAGGAGGTGCCCGTGGTGTAATGGTTATCATCGCAGGAGATGGACATGGCAACATGAGTTCAAATCCTGGACAAGACTGATTGCATTTCACATAGCACTAATATCCTTGGGAAAGGTATGAATCCAATTATTTTCCCTCCAGCTATGGGTAAATAGTAGGACAGACTAGGTTCTTCAGCCTTGGTGAGGCAACTAGTATAGAAGGAAAACTCTGAATTCAAACCTGTTAAACTGCCCTTAAAAAAATGACCTTGTGTCATATCCTGCCCGAGCAGAGGGGTTGGGTAAATATTATATATATATATATATATATATATATATATATATATACCCAACCCCTCTGAATGAGCAGGATGTGACACAAGGTCATTTTTAAATGCAGTTTAACGGAGGTTTTCCTTCTCCTAGGTTGGTTGTCATAGCAAGGATTAAGAGCCTTACTATTTACACATAAGTGGAGGGAGAATAGTTGGATTCATACCTTTCACAATGGTATTAGCGCTATATGAAATGCAAACAGCCTCATCCAGGATTTGAACTTGGGTTGCCATGTCCATTTTCCACAATGATAACCATGACACCATGAGTGCATCCATAATACTAATATTATATACCATTATTATTGATACTATTCAGCTGTATATTTTGTTTCAGTTCTCATAATGGCAGAAAGAAATATTGGTATTTTTAAGGCATTATTTTAAACTAGTTATCAAAAGTGGAGATTTTCACAGAAGTGCCAGGAAATGAAAATCTATGACCATACTGCCCAAAAGATGTTTTAAGAGAAGTGATTTTTCCCTTGAAATAATGTTAAATTTTTGTCTTCATTTACAATCGCCCAATTCCTCTTTTTGTGTTCTTCTTTTGGCCATCTGTCATTTCTCTCACTGCCATCTTGTTTTCTCTCTAGCCCATCATCATCTCTCATTGTTTCATCCCGTCTTCTCGACCACAAGCTGTTTCATGTTTTTACTGAGATGAATAACAATGAGAATTCTTCTTTTGTGCACATATTTTATTATCTCAACGACTTACATTACTGACCATACTCAAATTGGGAGCCAAAGATGGAAACTTAAACAACTGCATTCTTTGTGATTTCTCTGCTGACTCAAGTAAAGTTACAATTCTACAGTAAACTTCACCTGTCTTTAACTCATCCAATGAAAGCCATTCTTTCAAATCATCTCAGGGATCATCACTTGTTAATCAACACTAATGATTTCTATTTGGGACAACCATTTGAAATCTTTTTACACTATCTACATTATATGCCAAATAATAGATACCACTAATCCACTATTTAACAATTAAGTCAAGAAGTGGACAACTATCAGTTGTTAATTAAAATTAAGGTTATAACCTGACTATCAACACTTAAAAACTTCTTAAGACCAAGAAACACCAAAAGATATATGTAGAGCATTAAAATATATAGAACTAAAAAACAAAAAACATCCCATCAGCATTTTTTCTCTCTCTCTCCCCCTCTCTCTCTCTCTGTCTTAGCCTACTGCAAAACTCAGGCCTTCCTTAAGTTCTGCAAAACATGGAGAACAATAGACTTTACCATACAGACCCATAATGTGTTGGGAGGGGATTTGAATTCAGAGATGTCCTCTTCCTAGAATGGTTGTACAACTGAGGCTGGAGAGCCAAATCTATTTAAATAGTTGAGGTGTGGGAGGATGAAGTGGATTGATGCTTTTCCCAAGACTATTAGCACAAATTGAAATGAAAACAGTATTGGCTGAAATTTCAATTTTGCTAATCGATTACCATTTATCCTAGTGATAACCATTATGCTACACATGCCTCCATAAAAAAAATCATCCGTTTAAAAAAGAATGGGTGTACTTTTAATATATTATAATATTTTAACCAATCTGTGTGTAAACTAAGAAATTTTCCGAAGTCAAAATTGGTATTAGAATTTGGCTGATTATTTGATTGATTTTAAAAGCATGCTAACCTTTGTACAGTTATTTTATGCTTAGTGGTTAGGGAATTGCATTTGTTGTATGTTCACATTTATAATTTTTGTGTGGCTGATTAAGAATTTTTTGTATATGGTCATATAAAATATAATTTTTAAACAGATCTGTTTGATCCACAGATGGGACCTAACAGGTACCACCACTCAAGGTCAGAGTGGACCTAAGAATAATGGCAATGAAGGAGTACTGCACACTCCCCAGATCTTCAGAACTGGAGCCCTACCATCAGATGCAGCTTAGTATCATATCCAGGACACTGCATATTTGTCATTGTATTGATCATATGGAAATCAAACCTGACCAATAAAATGAAACGCAGTTTCTTCCAGGCAGCGGTTGTGTCAATACTGCTGTATGGATGCACAACTTAGACACTAACAAAATGGCTGGAGAAGAAGCTAGACGGCAATTACACAAGAATTTTGCGAGCAATATTGAAGAAGTCCTGGCGGTAACACCCCACAAGGCACCAACTATACGGCCACCTGCCTCCCATCACGAAAACTATCCAAGTTAGATGAACCAGACATGCAGGACACTACTGGAGAAGCAGGGACGAGCTCATAAGTGATGTACTCCTATGGACCCCAACATATGGCCGGGCAAAAGCAGGACGACCAGCTCGAACATACATTCAGCAGCTATGTGAGGATACGGGATGTAGCTCTGAAGACCTGCCAGAGGCGATGAACGATAGGGAGAAGTGGCGAGAGAGGGCCAGGAATATC